>PNEQ01028634.1:0-11330 GCA_003012365.1 Medauroidea extradentata | reverse complement strand
AATTGAGATGTAAATGTAAGAATACCAAGTCGTTTAAATTGTTGACGGCAAGAATCTCGCGGGTTAAGCCCACTAATTATTCGTATGGCCTTCTTCTGAAGAACAAATATTTTGTTACTGTTTGAGGCCAAAGCCCAAAACATAATACCATAAGACATAATTGAGTGAAAATAAGAAAAGTATATTAGTTTAAGTATATAAGGTGATACAACAGAGGCTAAGTGTCAAATTGTAAAACAAGCAGTGCTAAGTTTTTTTGACAATTTTGTAATATGTACTTTGCAATTAAGACAATCATCTAAATAAACACCCAAAAATTTAGTTAAATCATTACTTAAAATCTTTTGGGTATTACTACCTATAACAAAAGAATACCTAGGTTTATTTATTGTATGAAAATTAAAAAAACTAGTTTTATTTAGATTTAAAGAAAGTTTGTTAGCCAAAACCAGTTAATTAATTCTAAGAAAACCTCATTACACTTTACTGATAGTTCATTTACATTTTTACTTGCCAAAATAAGACTTGTGTCATCTGCGAAAAGAAAAGCCTTAGTATTAAAAGACAAATTAAAAGATAAGTCATTGATAAAAACCAAAAAAGAAGGGGTCCCAGGACAGAACCCTGAAACACATTTTTTTATTAACATTACATCAGAATGACCAGTAGAGCCATGACTGTCAGTATAACTTACTGCTTGAAATCTATTTGATAAATAAGATGATAACAATTCATATGTAGTTCCATTAATACCATAAAATTTCAGTTTATTCAACAAAATTTCATGATATACACAATCAAAAGCTTTGGATAGATCACAAAATATCCCAATTACATAATTTTTATTGTCTAATAGTTTCAAAATATGTGATGTAAAGTCAAAAATAGCATGATTCGTGGATAATCCTGATCTAAAACCATACTGAGCGCAACTTAAAATCTTGAATTTTTCATAGATTTTAGAAAAAGTTGACAACAGAGCAATAGGTCTATAATTATCTACAAGCTCTTTATCTCCTTTTTTAAATAATGGTTTAATCAATGCAAATTTAAGACGGTCTGGAAAAATGCCAGAGATAAGTGAAAGATTAAAAATATGACTAAGAGGCACACTAATTAAGTGAATACACTTTTTCAATAATTTGCTACTGATTTCATCATATCCATAACAAGATTTAGAGGAAAGAGAATCTACAATCCTACAGATTTCAGCTGGAGTAGTTTCATTTACTATAATATTAGGATAACAGTGAGGATGAGATTTCATATGATAACTTACAGGATCACCAATTTTGATTTCATTAGTTATGGAATCAGCTACAAAAACAAAATGCTTATTAAAAATGTTAGCTACTTCTAGTGGATCATTAATCATTGAACCATTTACTTTGATAGAGATACTGGGAGTTATTTTTGTTTTATTGGTGTGACGGTTAATAATATCCCACGTCTTTTTAATTTTGTTTGCCGAGGAAGTAATTAATTTATCATGGTACATTTGTTTAGCTTTACTAATTACTTTGTTTAATATTTTAGTGTACTTATTATAGTGAGACTTTACTCCGTTATCATTACTATTCTTACAATCATAATATAGTGCATGCTTTTTTTGACAAGAAATTTTAATACCACTGGTTATCCATCTTTTATCATTATTTAAGTTTTTACCCATAAAAAATCTTAGGAAAACAAGATTCAAAAATTCTGCAAATAGTACTAAGAAATAAGCTAAATATTAAATTAGTGTCAAAACACTGATACAATTCAAACCATGAGGTTCGACTTAATTCTAGATTAAATTTATTGATAGATATAGCATTTATGATTCTTTTCTTTTCTTTTCAATAAATGATCTTGAAATAACTGAAGATTTACACAAAAATAAAAGCTGTGCATCATGATCTGAAAGGGCGTTATAAAATGGTAAAATTATGTAATTACAAGAATTTAACTTATTGACAATTATATTGTCAAGAGCTGTTGAGCAACTGTTTACAATCCTGGTTGGAAAATTTACAGTTTTCATTAAATTAAAAGTATTAAATAAATTTTCTAGTTTTTGTAAGTTTAAGTTATCATTATTTATTTTAAAAAACTTAGCAAGCACAATTTCAAGGCTATTTAAGAAAAGTTTAAAATTTCCAGAAGGGGACCTATAAACTGTAAGAATAATTATATTCTTGCCAGGTAATGAAACAGATCCAACAACACATTCAAAATCCTTTTCCAAGCACAACTTAGTTACATCCAGTTCTTTCGAAACAATATTATCTTTAATATAAATGCATACACCATCTCCAAGGAATTTACTTCTACAGAATTTTGACAATAAAACATAACCAGGTATAAAAATTTGAGAAATTTGATCATTTCTCAAATGGTGCTCAGTTATGCATAAAATATGAATACAAATATTACAGTTTTTTTTTTCAAAATTTTGAATGGATAAAATAAATTCATTAAGTTTATTACGAATTCTACGTATATTCTGGTGTAAAATAGTGAGCTTATTATAGTAGGAACCAAGCCCACTATAAGCTTTAGAAATAGGCCCATGAACCCCTGTATTCATAAAAATTTGTTCTTCAACTTTAGAAATCTCAACAGACACATCAGATTTCATACTAAAAAAACAGAGTTATCTACATGTGATTTTGGTGTAGATTTCAACAACCATTTACCAAGAAACGATAATTTTCTCACTGATTTCTCAGATAACATTTTACATTTAGAATTTAAGTCCTTATCTGTATGAGTTTGCTTCTTTCTCAGCCATAAATCAAGAAGTGTCGGTTTTCTAACTAGTGTTACACTAAAAAAACTATTTATTACCTCGCACATTTCAAATGCTACAATTTTTTTCCCTGCATTATTCAGATGCATGCCATGCCTAGTAAAATTGGATCTATCCCTAAAACTAATATCAACATACCTTACATTTTTGTACTTTGTACATAATTTCTCAAACTTTCTATTTGTGTCACTGATAGCAATATTAACACATGATGTTTGCATTAAATCATGTCGGTGAGGAATGCTTGTAACAATAACATTCTTGTGATCCAATCTAGATAAATCCTCTTCAAGACATGAAACTGCAATTTCCCCTTGGTCTCTTGCTAAATCATTTGCACCACCCATCACTACTACACAATCACTCTTTTCCACAAAAACAGATTTCTGTTTAATTGGTCGTAACACTTCTTGCAATGGAGCACCTGGTTTAGTGAATCCTGTAATTACCAACCCTGGATTCTGGCACAATACTTCTTCAGCAAGACCTTTGCTGTGACTATCTCCGATTATCAATACAGTTTTTCCAGCCTTACCTTGTATTTTCGCTGGTGTCCCTGTTGTTTTGGAAAATCGATTCAGAAAACCTGTGGTTTTTGTTGTTGTTGGCTGAACATGTTCAAGAATTTCACATCTGGTATTCACTGTTTGATGTTGCATTTGCGTTTGTGTTCCTTCTTCCACCGATGCCAATACTGCTCTTGATTCTGTTTGTGCACGAAAGTCTTTACGAAGCAATCCAATTTCCTCCTGAAAAATCTTAATTACTTCAACTAACGAATCTTTCTCCTGTTTAAGTTGTTGAATAATTTCAAGGAGCACATTTTCACAGGATACATTAGTGGAATTGGATACCGGATTATCCTCATTGTTATCACTTTGTTTACAAAGTTCGCAACTCCATTCTTCAGGAATATCACAGTCTTCAATATTACTACATTTCCCAAAATGAAACCAAGTATCGCATATTTCACAATGAATACCGATTGTTTACTTTCCTGTGACATTTGCCACATCTATCACTAAAAACAACTTTAATTCTATTGTTCGCACTTTGCTTATTGCTTACAGGATCGGCCATCTTGCGTACGCCTTGTTACTATAAAGACCCATCCTACTGTTAACAAGTCAAACTTAACTAGTCCAAACCCAGCCAGTCGTGGGTGTACATGGGACACTGAATAAATTAATAAAGAGAGAGGAAGCTGTTTTGTATTTATAGCGTATATCTTTACTGATACTGAAGGGCAGTAATTTCCAACAGCAGTACCTATGTGATTATTATTCCTTATTTAAATGTAAACTATTTGAGTTTCTTGTACAAAATTCTTTTTACAGTACTGACGAATTTTGTTCACAATCATACCAGTAAAAAAAATCATGTATATATGTTTTCTATTGTACTTTCTTTTGTGTTTTTGTATGTATATCAAGTCTTGCTTGTCTGATCTTATTAATTTCTGTGTTACTTTTACTATTATACTTCATTGGCGGCACGTGTTAGTAAGATTTGTTTTGTTATTATGATTTTGTATTTATATTGGTACATATTTCTGTATATTAGTAAACTAATTTTGACGAGTTTTATAGTATGTAAATGCCCTACAGAACAATAAAAATATCCATTCTATTCTATAATGTACTGTAAAAAGTGTTGTGAATTTAATTCCATCACAAGCACACATGAATGTAGGCCTACTCATTAAAATGTTCTTGCTTTAGGTCTTTAAGGGCATGGTCTACCACAATTTTCATCGCTTTGTTTTTATTTATATACACACACCAGTTATGTCCGCCATAACATTATTTTTACCAGAACCAATATATTTGCTGACGTAGCAGCAAACGTCTCATTATTAACATTGCAATATGTATGCCATAGACAAATTTAATTGGCCAGAGTACATTTAATATCAACCTACTGGATTGCTAGATAATTGGTATCATATGTTCTACTGTTATTTCTCACACTCGTTAAAAAATGTAGAGATTTTATCACATAATATTTTCAAGACCAAGTGTAAAAGTGTGCCTTTTTAATGCAATACCGTATTTAACTTTCTAGCATAACATTGGAGTTTTTGAGGGAACCAATATAAGTGCCAACTAGTAACTTATTCAGGAAGTGAAATAATAAACCGTGAAATATAATTTTATAATTTGAATTCTGTGTTACATTTATTTACAGTTGCAATAAATCAATAAATATGACGACAGAATGGAAATCGACGACAATATGTTTGCTTACAGGACAATGGAAAACACCAAAATGTTATTTTCTGACACTTATATTGTTTCCCACACACAGTCTTCAATTCTACCAGTATGTAGGTAAATGTGTAGTATAACTACACATTGTACATCTGCTAAACTGTTTACTTTATAGATGGGTATTCAATTTAGATCTCGATACCATAAATAAATAAATGTTTGTTTACGCATAATATGACGTCATTACGAACGTTACGAGTCAAAATAAAGGCGATTATTGAATAATAGGAAATTTGTAGATGAATGTGGGTCATATGGCTCTGGGGTTAAGGCCGCAGGTCCCTATTTATACAATTTTAGTAAGTTTTATTTTCTAAATCTTGAAAGGGAGCAGATATCACAAAACTATTTCATAGAAATGTTGGAATTTTTTTGTTGTACTGTGTAGCCTAAATTTTTCATAACTTAAATTTGTATAATTTTGGGTAGTTACCCTACCAGCACACAGACATCCTGAGGGCATCCGTAGGATGTGGGAACTGTCGTCCCTAGGACGTCCTAGGGAAGTTCATTTCAAGTCCTTTTTATGTAGGAAAAGTTCATGGAAAAGTACTACCTATGGACATCCCTAGGATGTCTGGCATACACATCCCTGGGACATCCCTAGGAGCTCCCTGGAATCTGTAACAAACACATCCCCAAGACATCCTCAGGAGCTTTCTGGGATCTGCATTAAATGCATCCCCAGGACATTCCTAGGATCTCCTTGGGACCTGTATTAAACACACCTCTGGGACATCCCTAGCAGCTCCCTGGGACCTGTGTTAAACACATCCCTGGGACATCTCTAGGAGCTCTCTGGGACCTGTATTAAACACGTCCCTGGGACATCCCTAGCAGCTCCTTCCAGCAGCAAAAGTAAAAGTTAAGTATTCCACACAAAATAAAACAAATGTATTTATTTTGGTGATATGTAAACTGAGTATTTAACACACAGTCAAATACACCTAATTGTTAATGTAGCCTCTTAAAATCTTTTGAATAAACGATTCGTCTGTAATAACATTTTTTTAAATGCTTCAACTTCCGAAAGTCTACCAGTAATAATAAAATATGTGTGTCGAAATTAATAAATTTACCAATTTCTTAAGGCATATATAAATGTTATGAATTATCTACTAAATTAATTGCAACAAACCTCATGTATATTTAAATAATATCGTGAGCTATCTAGTGGTCATATTAGGAATTTGCCTAGAAATACTCTATGTCTGTGGGAGCTCCTGCCCGGATATCCCAGGGAGCACCTGTTCGGACATCCCAGGGAGCTCCTACTCGGACATCCCAGGGAGCTCCTGCTCGGACATCCCAAGGAGCTCCTGGTCGGACATCCCAGGGAGCTCCTGCTCGGACATCCCAGGGATCTCCTGCTCGGACATCCTAGGGATCTCCTGCTCGGACATTCCAGGGAGCTCCTCAGAGGAACTCCGTGGGAGCTCCCCAGATGAGGAATTTAGGATGACCCAAATTCATCTTCCAAGGTGCTTCCTGGGATGTGATGTACTTTTCGAGGAGGTACTTGGGACGTCCTAGGGACATGGTTTTTCGGAGCTCTCGGACATCCGAAATATCCATCCTTAGGAGATCCCGAGGATCGCATGTACCCGGATATCCTCAAAGGACGGGACTTCCTGGGGACTTGCTGTGCTGGTAGGGTATTGACTTCAAGACAATTTAATTAAGTCAGTAATTAGTTAAAATTATGTAAACTTATGTTTTGAAAAAATTACGCAACATAGCACAAACAATGTCCAACATTTCTATGTAATGGTTATGCGAAATCTGCTACATTTCAGGATTTAAAAATTAAACTCTCGAAACCTGCATTAATTAACCTATGGCCTTAAAGCCACACCTGGTAGTTTTACACACATTTAAATTGTTTATGCCTATTTTTCTTCCCAAAACAACATAATTTTCATAACAAAAAATCCCTGCATTGTTATTTTGTAAACATTTCATAGTTTGTCCCTAATTTTTTTGGTAGAAATAGACCTGATACTTCCCAATTTTATTATGAAAATAAACAAAACTTTGTATCATTTTGCCAACTGTTTTTATAGAATAATTTGTGTCTTATGACCACTCTTAAGTTTTGACATTATTTAAAGTATTAAGTAAACAAATTTTTAAGTTTTCTGACCAATTGTGGAAAAAAACTGGACTGCAGCATAATGCCATCATGTAAATAGAATAAACAGTTGACAGTGTTATTGGACTAATGGTTTTACATGGCATCATGTGTGTAAAATCTGTCCTACAATGAATATACCATAGTGAATTGAAATGAAACTGGTGCTTCATTTTCAAGTTGCAAAAGTTACTGTGTCCTGGGCTTAGTGAAACCTGTAGAGGAAGGGCAATTGGTACTGCTGATATGCTGACACTTTCAAAGTTACTAACACTGCTATCTTTTCAGACTCTGCAGGGAATTAGTCCATCAACCATGTGTCACATTGTCATGCAATTTCCGTCAGTCTTGCTGAGCAGACTGGAAGTATGGTGCGCTTGTACAATATTGTACACCTTCCAGGACTCACCGGTGTGATGGACTGTACATACACAAGTACAGGTGGTGCTATTGGGGAAGTACCATACAGGTGAGTAAACTGGCACTGTTTCATGCAGTGAAAGACCTAATTGTTTGGTTGCTTATATTATTATTTTGGAAAATATTAGGATATTGCATAATTGTCAGAGGTTTATAATTCCTTCCATTGGTGGCCATTATCGCTATGGAGTCATGCACATACGGAGCTGTGGGTTTGAAACACCCCTGTTTAACACCAAACGGAAGTAGCCTAATTATATCCTACTATCTGTTTATACACATTCTACAGTGCTCATTTATATACCTAGTATTGTCATGTATTCTAGTTTGTTAGATTGTGGTGACCTCTGGTACATACAATACATAGTAGGTAGTGTACTGGACCATAGTTCGAGTTCAGGTTTCGATTCCTAGGGATTACATTTTTGTTTGGGTAGCTGCTCACCTCATGCCACCATCATCTTAGCTGTAAGTGCCATACTACTTCTTTCTCGTAAAATATTAACTAGCAGACTTATGTCAAATGTTACACTCAAGATTGATATTTGTACATAATACTGCATTAAAATATTCACTGATAGCAAAACAAAAAATTCCAGTGAAAAGAACAACATTATTGGTAACATTACCTATCAGGTTTAGGACTAGATTCAGTCAGGAGAAATTATTACTAACTGGAATGAGACTGCAAAAATGTTCTGTGAACACTTCTTCACAGTTGAAAACAGGCCATCTACTGCAAAAAAATCCACCTAAATAACTGTGGGAATATTGTAGATACTATGATAATGTGCACTAAGACATTTTTACTGAAACCAGTTAATAACATAGAAATAATGTAGATGGTTTATAACTTCCTAAATAAATCACTAAATCATGATAATAAAAGCACTCAATATGAAATGTTTACATTGCTTTATAAACTATCACTGCATATTGTATTGGTGGACGCTATAAATATATTATTTTCAACTGCAGTTGCAGAGGTTATTCTGGTTTTAAAAAAATATATAAAAATGTTAACAATTAAAGACCTGTAGTTGTACTACTTTTGACAGGATACTAATTAACATATGTCGCATCTATATAAAGAAAACACATGCTGATTTCCTTGAAAACCACAAGGTTTTATATCCCTAACAGTATGGATGCCACAAATGTGAATATGGTTCCAGCAGCTGACAGATATATATATCATATTCAGATTCAGCAGATGGAGGAGTTTTATCAGGCTGAAAGCGGCATCGGTTGATGATGAGCTGCAATTCCCTTAATAAATTATGCAGTAGATTCAAGAAAGCTATCAAGAGGCTATCTTTATTGACTTGTGTAAAGCATTCAGTAATATTAATAGCTCAATACTAATACCGCAGAAAGGAGTATTACTGAGAGAAATGTCCCTGAAAATCAAAGAAAGTTACCTAATCGACAGAGTTCGGTTGGTAAAGATAGGCAATTACAAAAGTAACACAAAACCTACAAGTGTTGGCATCCCATAGGGCAGTACACTGTACCTGTAACTAACTTATTCCTTACCTATGTAAATCATATGGTATATATAAAACTACATGGAACTATGCTGTTCAAAATTGTGTTCACAAACTTCCATATTGACTCAACAAACCAATTGGTGGGCTAGGTACCTCAAGAGAATATTTTAGACTGAACTTTTACTAAACCTAGAAAACGTTTCACCTCCATGAGAAATATGATATACTGTACATACCTCCCCAGAAATATATTATGTTCCAATTGAGAAGGTAATTGTGTGAACTATTTTACCAACACCTAAAATGCCAGGTAGCAAAAAAAAATCCTGAGATAAATATGATGATACTTCTTCCATCCATAATATGGCTACCAGCTTGTGGTAGGGTTTCCTCCATTCAGTTCCCCACACCATTATCTTAAACACCTCAATACACACTACTGCTGCACACGATTTCCCCAGCTCAGAGTTGTGACCAACATAGAGTGCTAACCTCTCTGTTCTATTCCTATGGACCTTAGAACAATTGCCCTCCTCTCCTTGTAGCACCCTCTTTCCATTCATTTCCAAATTTTCCCCATTCTTCCCCCTCCATGTAGCACCTGGTGCATCCGCCTCGTTTCCTTCAAGTTGTCCCACCTCAGTTCCTCAATCGTCTCGGAGAGCTAATTTCTTACCATGTCATCTACTTACACACGCCTATTTCCTTCACACACTTTGCTGGCCTACAGAATTTCCCTTTCCTTCAGCCCATAGTACAGATCCCATACTTCAGTCACAGGGTGCACCATGCAGGTATACACCTTTTGCTTCAGCAAGCTACTATCCCCTTTCAACACCTTCCAGCTTAAGGCCTCTTGTAGCTATTTGCTTCACCTATCTACCACCCCACCAGTATTCCTTCCTACTCACCTTTCTTCTCTAGGCAAATTTATCTTTGTCTTCCCCATGTTGACTTTCATCCAAGTGCTTGGTTTACATTTACGAAAGGCAGGCCTTCATATTACCTTATAGCTTTACACTCTCCCCTGCCTTCCCATACAAAAGTCATCTGCAAACAACCTTAGACCACCAGCAATAGAGCAGCAGATGCATATTTGTAATGAGGTATTCACATGATGTTACGTAAATTTACATGTTATACATTTCAAGTAATTTATTATCCTAGAGTTTATTGTAACATGATTGTGTTTAGTATTATAAAATGTGGCGGTACTGATGTTTTTAATTTATTTGAAGAAAATGTGCAACGAACGCCCACATTTTGCTCTCGGACTAACACCTGTCGATAGAACACCTCATGTCTCGTTGCCCGAGGAAGCCAGTTTAATACTGGCGAAACGTCGCGACCGTTCAAAAATGTGTGTCATCCCTTCGTGTGTGTGTACATATTTACAAGTATCAAGTGTAAGTACTGGTACTTCTGTCTGTTATATTACTTTGTTAGCCTAGCGGCCTATTTCCCGCCATTCTTAAATCTAGGGTAAGTTCGTGGGTTCGAGCCCTAAACAAATGAAGGAGGTGAAGTTCCTGGCCGTTACATCACTTTTAATTCCAAAAAAATGAATAGATTTACAGTTGCAGAGAAAATGTGTGTGGCAGCTGAAAGATTGACTAACACATTGTGGCCGGGTTGTTTTGAATGAGTTCTCGGACGCGGGAAAGAAAAAAATAAAGTTCAATTAGAAAACATACCATTTGTCATCTCTACATCGCAACCGCCGTGACCACGGTTTGCGGAACCACCAAAACTGTTGGAGATAAATAAAAACAAGACAGTTAATTAACAGCAATGCCTATCGCGATATTTACACATCGCCCTCATATTGCCGCTCCCTTTCTTTACTCTCCTCAAGAAAAACACGTCCTATCAACCGACTGATTGTAACAAGACTGGGGCGAGGAACTCGTTCTCGCCACCAAGATGGCGGGCAGGAACTAGTCCTCCACTACTAAACATCCGAGAACTCTCAATTCACCAAGGCCAAAACAAACAAAATTACACTTTAAAACCTGTGCAAACTAAAGTTGCTAAAAAAATTATGTATCATTATTTTTGATAAGCAAATATTTCACTTAAAATTGAGATATATATTTTATTTAATTCCCGCTGTCGGCAGAGTGATACATTAACTTGGAGACAGTGGCGATGCGTTACCTAATTTGAAAGGCAAGCTACTAACCATATTTGCAACTACCAGGATTTTAGCGTCGTTTAAATGTGTA
>PNEQ01028633.1:0-11337 GCA_003012365.1 Medauroidea extradentata | reverse complement strand
ATAATCCTTCTACTTAAACTGATTCAGAAATGATAATAGCAAAATAGTGTTTTAATTATCTTTAAACAATATATTCCAAACTACATACTTAAGACAACCGATTTATGTTTCACGTCAGTGTATTTCTCAGTTCTAAGAATTAAAGGGGCTGTTAAAATTTTGGGTATATAATAATATATATTTCACTGATTAGCTGTGGCAGGGAGAAGGTTGAGTAACATTGGCAGCACTGTAATTATAATAATAGAGTACTACTTTGAATTCAATTTTATATCTTCCAAATGAAAGACGTAAAAGTACCCATTTTAGTTACATGGTTGCATATTTTGCAGGACAACATATTACATCGCCAGTAAAATCTTCCGGGATATGAAATTGCATCAGATACATCCCAAAAGAAATAAATACGTCGCAGAGGGTTCTGAGGGGTGGAGACTGCAGTAACCGGTGGGAGGTGCGTAGACATTGGAAAGTTGGTAGGGGACACGGCCAGAATAGGGGAAGTACAGCAGGCAAGATTCCTTCACGGGCAACTGAGACACCCCCCTTGCAGAGACATTACTTTTACAGGAAGCCAGGTAGATTTAAAGCTCCAAACGATGGAACTGCCAGGCAAACTTCTCAGAACAGAAATGTCAAAATATGGAAAAGTTACGCAAGAGATACTATAAAATATTTAAAGGCAGATTCACAAACACCATTTAAGTAAGTCTATGTACGAAACTTAAAGGCGTGGCCTACCACATTTTTCATCACCATTTTTACTATTTTTTATTTATACAAGATATGTTTATTCTTATTTTAGACACAAAATGTAACTACATTTGGCTCTTATGAAATTTCTTTATCTTTCATAGTTTTCGCATAATGGCTTGTTAAATTCATATTTTGCATGTTTCCGTTTAAACGACTACACTAAAACCAACTGATATATCAAACAAAAAAAAAACCACAGTGGATAAAGACATTGCAGGCTACAATGTCATGCTCATAAAAATAAAGAATAAAAATTATTTGCATTAAAAAAAATGCTGAAACTGAAAATAAAAATATAAAAAATTCAACAATTTTTATTATTTATTTTTATGAGTATGACATTGTAGCCTGCAATGTTTTTATCCACTGTGTTTTTTTTTGTTTGGTATATCAGTTGGTTTTAGTGTAGTCCTCAAAATGGAAAAATGCAAAATATGATTTTAACAAGTCATTATGCGAAAACTATGAGATAAAGTTTCATAAGAGCTGAATTTTGTCACATTTTGTGTCTAAAAGAAGAAAAAAAATATCTGGTACAAATAAAAAATAAAGAAATGGTGACGACAATTGCAGTAGACCGCGTTAAGAGGAGTCCTTGACTGGCACGTAGATGGCATTGCAGCATGTCACGCGTATTCTTTTTTACGCAAAGCTATTGAACTTATTCATATTATGTTCAACTATGGAAAGAACACACACAGAAACCATTCTTCTATGTTTTCAAATATTTAGTACTGTACACTTGTTAGAAACATGATTTTTGGCCTCTCAAAATGGAAAAAACAGGTATTTTAGACTGCTGTAACTCCGAAAATATTATCTGAATTCGTGAAATGCAAAGCAAGTGGCATGCGTTGGTTTTTACTTCATACTATTAAAAAATAAAAAGTTGTGGTCACCGCTTAAAGTCCTGTAGGAAAGACTACAACAAAAACCTTGCACGCCAATTTGGCGTGCGTCAAATAGAGGCTATGTCCTTCTCGTCAAGTGCTGGATACTGGCCCTTATCGCTATGCTGTTCCCACGGTCAAAGGTGGAAATTAGACACAGGCAAAGACTCCTCTTAAGAGTATAAACACTGACTGTGCATTCAGGTATTCTCATCCCCATGTAATGTAGCGTGTGTATGTACATTGAACAACTTCTGCAACATATTTTGTGTTAAGCTGTGAATCTGATTTTAATTGGTTATAAGAGCCCAATACTCAATGCAATTTTCATTGCGTTTATTAAATCTCTTCTAGTTTTGTCATAAATTGCACTATTTGTTTCGATACAAGCTATTATTAATGTGCCATTATTTAGTGCCAAAATGTTTCTATAGCAAAAACATATTTTGTGCACATCCCTAGATTATATGTCAAGAATACAAATATGTGAACATCACACACACTCAGAATTAAGTTAAGAGTGGTTGGGAATCTGCCTTAATATTTGAAAGTACAGTACCATACCTAATATTATTTTTCAATTTCTATAGTAATGAATTTACTTAGTGAGATTCAATGTGTATTCTCTACTGCTGCCTTTACAGTAAAATAGTAGACAGGATAAACTACAACATAAGACAAAAACTACAACATAAGACAACATGGTAAGGAACCAGAGTGAAACTCACTGAAGGAAAGGAGAAGAGTGGGAAGGCCGGCCAGGATATACAAGATGGTGAATGGATGGGAGGATGAGGTGCAAGGTAAGTTAGGCCACCTATTAACTATGGCAGAGTAGCCTATGGAGGAAGAAGGAATAATAGTGAGATTATTCATACCTTGAGGAACAGAAAAGTGGCGACAGTCTGTGCTTAGGAGTTTGGTAAATGGGTGAAATTTATTTCTGGCTGGAAGAGTTGGTGAAGGCAAAGAACATTGGAATGTTTAGAAGGGGCTTGGCAAGTGTTTGAGGAAGCTAAAAACAAACTGCCTACACATTTACTACTACGAGTTATTAGACAAGCAACTGTAAAGGCCATTTATTGAAGGGAATGGAGAAAAGAGCAATTATATTTAATTAAAGAAGGCTAGGTAATAATCTTATAGGCCCACTGAATAATAGGCAATAATTATCATTCAGGTTTGGTAAATAATGTTTGACAGCGCATGTATTCTAGAATTACAATGCCCTAACCTGAGTTTGGACTTATTTAACTTATGTATGTAAAAATATTCTGTTTGTAATCAGATAAGGTTACACTTAAAGTTTCAGAGATCAACATCTACACAATAACATGACAGGTTGATTATACAGTCTACAATTAGGACAAAATTTACAGTAATAAAATTCGCAACTCCAGTACCACTAGACTCCTGTAACCGTTACTGGATGCAATGGAACTGCCAAATTATGTAAATGGGCTAAAGGTCAATAAAATTTGCCAAACTACGCACTGCTACAAAACAAATTTCCATCATGCAATTGTAAATTCCAAGTTATCTTCTGAATATAATAATAATTTCATTCTTGCAGATAGACTGTCGCCTGGCAAGACTACATCTCTCATTCACTCTTTCTCCAGACCCTCCTGAACAACCCTCTCAACCCACACCAGTTTCTCTCTCGGCACATTCCACTCCCTCACCTACGTCACCATTGACTGCCTATCCCTCTCTGTCGTCCTCCAAGCTCTCTGAATCTTCTCCCTCTGTAGTCACTCCTGAATAACTGGGAACCTAACTCCCCTGTCCACCCTCTCTCTTCACCACCGTGAACAACATAACAAGCCTCTCCACTCTTTCCAACCCATTTCTTTCATCATCACTGATGGCCTGTAGTTTCCCTCATTCTCATATTCTTGTCCTTGCCTTATCCACCTACTCTAGCCACCCTCCATTGAACCCTCTCCAGCTCCTGTACCTATCCTTCCTTATAAGGATCTCGCTCTGCATTTATGTAGTCCAGCACTGGACGCATCATTGAGATGTATGTATGCTTTCTCCTTTAGCCCACCACTAATTCTATTCAGGACACTTCCTAGCATTCCCAGGGCCTTCTTCCTTTAGAAACCATTCTTTATTCCTGTACTTTCCACCCTCAGTCTTCCTGTAACACTACTCCTACGTACTCCCTTATGGAAAAAGCTTATATCTGAATATGGCCAGATCCGAGACTGATCTATACCAGATATGAATTAGTGTACATTTGCCTATCTCTGATGCCAGATCTGGCCCAGATATATATATTTTTTAATATGGGCTTGTACTGTCACCTCCCATACCTACCTCATACTCACTCCATTTGTACACGAGCCTGCTCTTTATCCTCTAGTGAATCTCACCGCCTTTGTCATCTTGACATTATGCCTAATTTTATTATTTTCACTCAGTCAATGTCTGTATGCAAACTGATTCCCTCATCTATCTCCGAATACACACAATCATCCATATACAACCTTACTACCTTACAACTAACTTCCTATCCCATGCCATTTGAGTAAGACATGTGACTGTTATACAAACAAAATCCATCAATGCATGTTTATCAAATCGGAATTAAAATTTAATGTGTACTGATGACATCTAGCAGAACCAAAGCAAAGACGTTTTATACCTACAAGACGACTACTTCGCTCTCATAAGCTGGTGTTACTTAGATACGTTTACATCGTACAACAAATTGAACCTACCTTTTTCGTTTGAATTCTTGACAGTACGTTTATGAGGTCGTTTCGTAGTCGTTCTCTGCAACAAAGGAACCAGCACGTTGATCCTGCCAACGATGTACCTTATTTTAATCCTCTTGTAAGTTGTATCACTGAATGTGTGGAATATCCGAATTTACTTCAATCTTCTGTAAATATTTTAAACACACATAAACATTACCTACAAACTGTTCAAAGCAATTTACTTCAAATAAAATAAAAACTTTTAACACAGCTACGTGCGAAACCAATACATTTGATACAGTTGTTTACAATTCACGGTCTCCGGGCTACGTCATTTTCCGAAGATACCCGAACGACCCGAACACGTTTTTGCCGTTTTGAGACGACCTCTCCTTTATAGACCTTGGGCCTAACTAAACGTACCCCATCCTGGGCAGCCACAATCAGGGCCATATAAGTTAGGTCTGGCAACTTCCCAATATTTTTGACTCGCTTACTGAAGCTCGCGGCGGCTTGCGAACTAACGGCGCTAGTAGTAGGTTGACCCAAAACAAATAAGTTTTTTCCATAAGAAAGAATGTAAACAATTTGCAGCGAGTGTTTTAAAAGCGAAATTTGGTGTGTTACAGTCTTTGTATGACAATAATTCGCGCATGATAAACAAACTACAGTTAAATTTATGCACTACCAATATATCCGTTTCCGAAAACGTTAAATAAACATAACAAAGTGGCTAACTTTTAAGAGGTAGTCTGGAATGCATGTTCGCAGTGAAAAGGAAATGAAGTTAAACACAATTAGTGTTTTATCGGCCTATTATTAACGGGATGATTTAATAACAAATTTCCATGGAATACTTTTTTGTGTGGTGAAGTTTTGGGTTATTTTAGCTATCTGAAACATGTTTTCTGGAAGTGTTTTCAGAGACTGGAATGACCCCATTTTCCTTGATAATTGAACAACTTATTTGAGAGAATATGTGTAAGTAATTATGGAAATAAATCGTTGTCTTCTCTTACAAAAATTTGTTTAGCTCCGCATGAAGTTAATAAAACTCTCTTGTGAAAATAGTACACATTAAAGATTTTGAAAATTGTCATAAAGTTTTAGATCTGGCTTTCTATATTTCGTTGTGGAAAATGCCTAAAATTAATTCTAGTTGCATTTTAGGTAACAGTGTTTACAGAATAAAAAAATAAACTAGTGTATCACTAATGTTTTGTATAAAACAGGCTATTATCTCACATTGTTTTAAATTCTGTTGAATTAGACCAACACACTTAAAACATTTCTAGGAGAGAAGAATCTGATACTTGGTGCCAACTTGCAACATTAAATAATACATTTGAACTACGTGAAATCTGTTAAGTTATTAGCTTATGTATATGTAAACAGCGTAAAAGATTCTGCAACTGTTTAAGACCAGAAAAGTAGGCTATTTGTATTTTAATTTCGAGGCATGTACCTTAATATTACTTAATTCAAAACCACAGCAGATACATTAGTTGCTAGCAATAAAGTCTGAAATAATTACTTGCAAGTATGTAAATTTACCTTGTTCCGCTCTTCTAGAAAACAAGACATAGAATTTTGCACCAAAAGTTGAAATAGAATTAGGCCTACCTAAAATTATAACATGTAATAGGCCCACTGGTTACTGTGAAACATGAACCTAAACAAATAAAGTGAAAAGATTTTTTATAGAAACACATCCAGTAATCATGTGGGACTGTGCTGCAGCTAGTGGCCCACTGATGGTGGGTGAAGAATTACCGCAGTAACCTTCTCCTGTTGCACAGTCCTCAGCAGCTGATTGCAGGCATTCATATTTTCTTGCTATACACAATGTCATAACTCCTAACAGGCAAGTTTTTTGATTACTAAAACCATTCCCTCATTCACATCACATAAAATATGTTCACAGATAATAATTACATTAATAAAAATAATAATTTCACTTGCATTTGGGCAACATCCCAATGGCAAGCTGTACCTACCCTCTTTTACATTCACCTACCAAACTCCTCTTGAACTTTACAACTCCTTCCCCCCTCTTTTTCACTAACTTCTCCGCAAGCAAATTCCACTCCCCTCACCAATCCTCTAAGCATTGACTGCCTATCCCACTCTGTTCTACTCAATATATCCTGAATCTTCTCACTATTATTCCCACTTCTTCTGTACTATGCCTTATTTGACAGGCAGCCTAACATACCTCAGCCTCCCTTTCCATTCACCACCCTGCACATCCTGACCAGCCTGGGAATTCTTCTCCTTTCCTTCAACGAGTTTCACACCAGTTCCTTCAGCCTCACTGATGACTGAAATTTCCCTTCGCCCTCACCAGCCTGCCCTTTCTGCCTTCTATTCCACATACGTGTCCCACTCTCTTACTGTGTGCTCTAACATTGGTTGTACCGTTGTAGGATGTACACCTTTACTTTCACTGCACTACTGTCACCCTTCATTATCCATCCTACCATTCCTATAGAACTTCTCCCAAAATTATAAACTGTGTTTAAAACTAAAATGTCATACAAGGTTGCAGGTAACATTTTAAACTTTTAATTTATGAAATCTGAAGTTGGCTAGTTGTAGGGGTTTAACTTTTCATACTGTCATAGAACAAGCGTCACACAATAAAGGGGTGATACAATAGAAACAGTGAAAAAATTTTTTACTTTATTAAAGTGCTCATATCTGGAAATATTTTCTTATACTTTAAAAGTCTATTGTTATTTTATCCTCAAAAGTTTTTTCGCTTTCTTGTAAATCAAAATGATCTTGGGATGTAGACGTTGTCAAGTACATATATGTATAAGAGACTAGGACCTCATACAAAAAAAAACACAAAGTACAGTTACTTGTTACAATATAAATTTCATCAAATTGTTGACATATAAAACAACAGCATGTTATAGTCTGTTTCATGTAACTTGTCCGTATTTACACATTTCTCTTCTATGAACTGTGTCCGACAGTCCCATTGTTTGGAGCTTTAAACCTACCTGGCTTCCTGGAAAAACACAGTCTCTGCAAATCTGTGTAAAGACACGTTTCTCAGAAGTGAACTGTCAAAATACGGAACACTTTCATGACACAGACTATAAGAAAATGCTATAATAGTGAATATGGGCAGTAGGAAAACCATCAGTTAGCAAGCAATTGGTAGGTGAGCATCACATCAGCGGGCCATAACTACCTGATGCTACACTACAAAACAGCTTTTCATGTTGAATGCAAGGGCATGTCCGTTGCGGAGGTCTTTACGCATCTTTTCTAAGAGTTCAGTATTTGTTTGATAAAGATTTTTCAACTATTCGAGTTACTCATTACCTGATTTGATACAGGAATATACTTTTTTCTTCTTTTTTTAAGTTCTTTAGCTATATCCTATTTTGTGGTAATATCCTGCGTACTGTGTTCATGTACAATCCAAATAATTCATTAAAATAATATAGTACTTTAACTTTACGTCTAACCACATAAATGTTGTTGAATGATTAGTAACTAGTTAACAGACAGAATCTTTCAGAATAATCAATGATCAAGGACTTACAGTGATGTGAAGTGAAGATGACCAATGGCTGCTATAGAGCCATGTTGTTCTTACTCCATTATTTTACTTTTTTAAGATTTGTGGCAGTCTGTATGAACTCCATTCATTTTACATTACAGTACAAAGGAAGTAGAAATATTCAACTCAGAAGGTATAGAATCAGCATGTTCTACTTTTTGCTCTATCTCCATTGCAAAGGTATACATTTGCCGTTATTTCTTCTTTACATAGAGCATTACAGTATTTGAAACTTTGGAAACAGGGTCCCAATATAATATTACATAAACACTATTTATAGTGTGCGTAAATATTTTAACTGCGAAATAAAACATATGTTCTGCAAACTAGTAATGGCTCTCCTGTAAAATTTCTAAACATGGAGTTAGAACAACGTGGTTCTATAGCAGCGCAATGGCTGAAGGGGGAAGTGAGACAAAAAAATGTATTAGAATTACAATTTACATTCAAGTTTTTATATCATTTTGGAGATTTTTATGCATTGACCATTAATAAGGATCAACTTGCTGCTTATTTCAAGTCACGTTCAAGAAATAAAAATTTCAGATCAATGCAAGAATTTTTAGCAACAAATGGCTTGTTGTATTGAGCATTGCTTAACTTAAAGACATTATGTGTGGCAAAAGGGATTACAACATTTTTAATTCCAATGTTCTATTGTCATAATTCAATCACAGCTAAGCGTTGCTTTTGTGTCACAATAAAAATAAAATCATAAATAAGAAATTGTACAACAGAAACTAAGAAAGTGACTTAAATAATTTCAAGAGATGGGGCATAACAAAAGTTACCTATCTTCAACAAAAAAATTACAGGAGTAACAACAGTTCATAAATGAGCAAACACGAGTTAAAATATACAATGTTTGTAAAGCCAGATTTACCACACTCAACGTATGTACGCACACATAAATGTGAGGTTATATTAAATTGGCTTCACAACAACGTAAAATCTAGAAGAGCACAGAAGTTGTCCTTGTTAGAAAACATTGTAGAGAATGAATTATGACATAGTAATAGGATTTGACAAAAAAATTTTGTGGTAAAAACGGTAAGTATTTGATAAATATTAATATCAAAATTTTAATTTGTCTTTTGTTTTTATGATTACTTAAAGCTGGATTCACAGCCATCACTTAGCATATGTAAGAAGTAGAAAGTTGACGAACTCAGACACGTCGTATGATGTGAATGCTTGTGTGCACCTCAATTTTTTTTTTTACTTTTACGCCAAGTGTTTATTGTACATCTAACTTCATAATGATTTAGTCTTAAAACATCTCATTTACTTTGTTTTAAAAATAAATTATACAAATAAGTGAACTGAAGTTATTACTTGCCATTATGAAAAAAAAATTTCATTTACTGTAATACACTCTTACCTTCACAGCCTGAAAAATTAAGTAAAAATAAATTTATTTTTTGCCTTCTAATGTTTATATTGTAATGGTACAGAAGAAATGGGATAGCATACCCTGAGAAAATGTAATAGCCAATTACATCTCTATATGCTACACATTACATGACGCAGATCCTGCTAGGCCCCACAAGGTATCACCGTCGATGTAACGTGAGCAGTCTTCGACCACATAACAGTACCACCCCCATGCCTCTAGATCTGATAATGAAGAGGCTTACTTGGCCAATCATTTCAACCAGTAACATAAAGGTTAATTACGGCTCTCCAATGTTACCTATATGTTTATATATATATATATATATATATATATATATATATATATATATATATATATATATATATATATATATATATATATGCCTCTTCCATGAAGCCACCTTAGCTTGGAGCACAGTACAGCTATGTACTCTTTTAACACCTTCCACTTCCCCTTACCCCTGTTGAGGTCCTGGTGTGATGTCACAAGATACAGCAGTTTCCAATTGGCCCCTGTATTCTGCTGCTGGGTGACTAACACAGTCTACTTGCACACCCATACTTTGGGCTTTATACATAATACAAAGTCAAATTGTGACTTATACACCTACTTTTTTGACAACATTATTTGCAAAATTTGTGATAAGCTTTTACATGTGTATATGTAGTAAAACATCCCAACAATTTAGCAGCCCAGTATGAAAACATACTTAACAAAGAAAGAACTATGCATATTGGTCTTGGGTACAGTCCAAAGTTATGCACAGTGAGACGAGTACAATTGTGGAGTACTAAGTGGCAAAAGGCCAATGCGTTGGAATCATATACTGTAGTAGCACAACATTATATTGTCCTAACAAATGGGCGCTAACATGTTTGTCATGGCTACGCTGAATGTGTCACAAATAATAATTTCTACGCTTCTGTGACAATTAAGACAGTAGTTTTTCCCTGTGCAGTCTGAGCAGGCATATTGCATGATGGTTCGTTCAGTGTTGGGATATGCTGCCACTGAGTGGGGGTCTGTACATGGAGATGCAAGAGCTAGAAAGGACAGCAAGATGAGTGATGAATTAATGGAAGAGGTAGTAGGCTGGTGAAAAGGAAGGGAACTTTAGGTTTAGCATGATAAAGGAATTGGGATGGAAACCATTGAGTGACAGAAGGAGAATGGAAAGACTGGTCAAATTGTACTTATATGGTGATGAACGCGGGGAGGGGGAATTGGCAGTTTGGCCCGCAAATTAACTATGGGAACTTTTAAAGGAAAAGGAAACAACCGTGAGAAGATTCAGTGGGTGTGGAGGAGAACGGAGAGGGGTAGACAGTCAACACTGGTGAGGACGGTGAGGGAGTGGAATACACTGTAGGAGGTGTTGGTGACTGTGAGGGTGGGGGGTTGGAAGGTTTAGGAAGGGAATGGTGAATTGTCTTTGGGGGGGTCTACTCTTGCCTCTAGGCATTAGCCCAATTGCGGATGTAAAATTATTATTTATATATCCACATTTCTCTCAGTCTGTAATGGAACAAGCTGCTACAAGAACTTTGAAACTGTCACACGAGAATATCTCATATTTACTTAACTTTCCTGTAAATGTAGAAACTATATTCTATCTTCAAGTGTGCACCTTTGCAATACTAAATATAGTGACATGTTTAACGGTCTGTAGTATACCACATCTCTTGTAATTTAACTTTACAATAATTTGCTTCTTCCTTACAATAATATTGTTGCACTTCACTGTACCGTCATACGGGTATACTTGGAACACTTTTCAATTTCAAAAGGCTTTTATGTAAGGAACAGGTTATTTTTATAGATATCTATCCTTGACCATTATTCCAGTAAGACTAAGTACTACTAATTATAATATAAAGAAATGATCTGGCATTGTAATATTTTGAGTAAAAAAATATTTTAATGGTGTCCCAAGTTACCCCCATAGGTGGGGTTACTTGGGACATAACAAAGATCTCCATTAGTTAGCTGTATATTTCAACCAGTGTCCCA
>PNEQ01028632.1:0-11332 GCA_003012365.1 Medauroidea extradentata | reverse complement strand
ACGAGTTTCGCATGACGATTGTGGTACTCCTAGCACAAGTGGCATCAACACAAGGAAAGACAGTTGGTATTGTCCCGTCTGTGAAATTGATGAAGTAGCCGACATGATCTTGTGTAAAACATGCTTGGTGTATTTTCATGAGAAATGTGTTGGCATTACAAAGCGAGGCAAGATAGGTAATTGGGAATGCTCTGAGTGCATTCGATCTGATTAAGTGTGCTAACTTATAATTAATGTTTGATATTTTACAATGCTTCACTTATGTTTCTGAACATTTAATAACGAGCATGCATTTGTACGTACGTACGTAAGAATTTACCTCTGGTCCAGGTATTTATCCAAGGACAAATTACTCTTTTGTAAGTGTTTTTGTTTCTGATAAAGATGAACTAATAAGTGCATTGCTCTTTATGTTCGGTTCAAAATGTACGAAACAAAACAAGTTTGTGTGTTTTTCAGGCTGGTGTTGACAAATACACTGTAATCTACACACATTTGTAGTGGCTGGCCTTATTTGGAACATGAGTTCCTAATAAGGCCAATATGTTACCTTTTCTAATACATATTTTAAGTACACTTTAATGCAGAAATCTATTATTTACAGTTATGTATTCATGTTTACAAGACAACATAATATACTTGTGATTTTTTCCACATGTTCACTAGCAAATTTAAGGAAATGGCAGGAAGTCAAACGTTAGCATGGCCTTTTTGGTCCAGGTACCTTATTAAATGTAAATAATTTCATTGTAAAGATCCTATTCTGGGACATGACTATTTCACATTAATTTGCCTACATCAAAATTTATGAAAGGAAAACTTCGAACGTTCAGTTCGATGAATGTTAGAATCTGCGTTTGTATGTTATCGCGCTCGTCTCTTGAAACAAGTTTACTAGCGTTGAAGCCAGATATTTCCATACGTCCAAAAATATACACAACTATTTTTTTAACGGACCAAATATGACATTTATATATGTCATATTCATAACAATTTTGACAGTGGAAATTATATAAAATATTTTTTCGTTTGTATCCCAAAATATTTGCGTTTTATTTTTACCTCTGAAACTGTATACGGTGGAAATGTCTGGTTTTGAAAGTTGACTCCTCGAATGTACTGTGCATAGAGTGAATTGGAGGAATCCTAAAATTTTGCGAAAACATTTTTGTACTTACTAGTTTCAGTGTCATAAGGATGTGGTCTACATCAGTTTTCAACGTAATTTTTATTCTTATATTTGTACCAGGTATTTTTTTCTTATTTTAGACATAATTTGTGACTAAATCTTCCTCTTAGGAATATTTTTTATCTTTCATAGTTTTTGCGTAATGACTTGTAAACAGCAAAGATTTGCATTTTACGGTTTTATGTACGCCACTAAAACCAACTGACATACCAAACTGAAAAAATTCACAATGTGTAACAATGTTGTAGGCTATAACTTGACACTAATATAAACAAAAATAATATTTTTTTTGTATTTTTTTTTAATTGTAGAGATATTTAAATTTTCGTTTAAAAATTCAGCATTTCTAATTAAATACAGAAGTTTTTTATGTTTTGTTTTTATATATGTCAAATTGTAGCCTAAAACATTGTTATCCACTGTGAATTTTTTTTCAGATTGGTACGTCAGTTGGTTTTAGTGGTGTAGGACTACATAAAACCGTAAAATGCAAAATTTGACGTTTACGAGTCATTACGCAAAAAATTTGACAAATACAAAGATTTCCTAAGAGGAAGAGTTAGTCACAATTTATGTCTAAAATAAGGAAAGAAACGTCTGGTACAAATATAAAAATAAAAAATGACGTTGAATATCGGCAGCCGTGCTGCATGTTCAGTATGGCCAAGAACTTCTCGCAAAAAGAATTTTGTCCCACGTTGTTTCAATGCCTTACGTTCACATCTGCAGTTCTATAGTCAGTGATTACGACAAATCATAAAGTTGATGAATGTAAAACAACAGCAAAGTTCACCACTCAGTCAGTTGATGCAAACAGCAAGATAATTAATAATTATCTTAGTGTGTTACTTTTGAATTTGAATTACAAAGGGTCTTTTTGTTGTAATCGAAACTGTTTTCCTGACAGAGTTGTAAGTTGGGTATGAATCAGTATGATAACAATTTCTGGTTAGTTCATGTGCATATTGCTTATTTTTCTGTACCAAGTTTTATTCACATTAACTGGTTATTTCATTTTCGTAGTAGGGTACTATATGTATTTGCAGATAGACCAGAATGTAAATACATATACCATCCACATTTGTAATTCATAAACTGTATAATAATATTTATTGCAAAAAAATTAATTTTTTGTAATTTTTCACATCAATAAAAAAATCTAATTTTTCCCATTTTCATATCAAAGGTAAAAAACCTAATTTTCCTTGTTTCTTTCCCAATTTTTCCGGTTTTTTCTCGAAGCTACAGAACTTCAGAACGGGTTCGTACCCGTGCAAGACTTTGCGATGGGAATTACTATGACATCATACGAGCATATTGTGCGCGCTCTTTACACTGAGCTAAGACAATTTGTAGTTCACTGTTATTGAGTACGCTAGCTGTTAAATGCCTTAATCAAATATTTTATCCAGAGTTACTGTTAACATTACATAATTTCACGCTGGTAACGCCGCAGCCGGCCGGCTAGTATATTTATAAAACACTTTGTCCTCCTAAATGTGAGAATTGTTCCTCCAAACTATGCACAGCCTGTGTAGTTAGGTAGGTTCACAAACAGTAACATTTCTGCTTTAACTTGTCGCCATCACGGCCGTAGAAGAACAGGTCTGGACACTCGCCTGGAAACTTGACCCCCTTGTTTGGCTGCAGTTCACCAAGTTACCGATGATGCTATACATTTTTGGCGCTGTAATCCGGGCGGTCGAGCTCGAACCCTCGAACTCCGCCCACTTCCCTCCCACTAAGATAAACAATTTATCAAAACGTATTTTTTTTTATCAATTTATGAAATACTCCCTTCCCTGACAATTTTAAATCATAGCTCCAGAAATCTTTATTTACATTATAATGTTAACAATGGAAAAAAAGTGGGCGGAGTTTGAGTCCGACCGCCCGGATTACAGCGCCAAAAAGTACAACATTCTCAGTAACTTGACAAACTACAACCAAACAACAAAGGGGTCAAGCAAAATACATTGGTAGATAGACGAGTGTCCAGACCTGTTCTTCTACGACCGTGGTCGCCATTAAACCAATATAGGACGTACTTTTTGTCGGGCGAAAATGTCATCAGAGGTAACACATACGTAGAATGTGTTTTAAAAGAGTTGGAGAGGAAGAGGATTGTAGAGTAAGAGAGAGAGAGAGAGATAGAAGGGGAAGAGTGTGTGAAAGAGAGACAGGAAGATTTAATATCACAATAAACAAAAGCTTGAACATGTGCTGTGCAAGTTATTCCAGCTGGTTTGGAGTGTGTGGACGGACGTTATTATCAACGAGGCGTATATTCGCTGTCCCTCGCTACGTTTGGCCTCGTGCTGTGATCCGAATAGCCAGATATATGGTAATGCGATCTTCCACGTTTCAACTGTCTCTCGCGCCTGTCAGTAACTTGTGCAGCACATCCTCGCAATACGACTGAGTAACTTACTGCATTTAACTCTGCTGCTTCGTAGCGAAATATTTCCAACGTGTATTCTTTATTACTGCGTTTAGAGTAACAATTCAATCCGGACTGAATTAGGAGTGGACTGAAGAATCTAGATTAAAATTTTACTTTAAACACGTTCCTACTGGACTGAAGTAAGTGTGGCGTGAGTAATCCAGTCCAGCTGGCGAGGTGGACTGGACTGTAGAATCTGGATTGAAACGTTTACTTTAAACACCCATCGGACTTAACTAAACTAATCCGAAGCGGTCGCCATATTGAATCATTTCTTTAGTTATGTAAGGGGTTAGAATCGTCCTGGGCTAGCTAAATGAAAATGTTTTATGTTATAAAAATAATTGGAAGTGCTAAATATATCAAAATTATTATCTCGAAGTATAAATTCAAACAAAATATCTAGAAAATATTCGCGTGTTACTTTTTTTTTTTTTTGCCAGTCAGTTGTTCTGTAGTTCAGTGTTTTGCAAAGAAATGTCTCAAGACACGGATTCAGTCCATGTTCACATGTCAATCTGGATCGAAAATTTTACTGTAAACACTTTTCAGTCCACTTTCACTTCAGGTTCGCTCCATGTTGAATTCAGTCCACGTTCAGTCTAGTCCGGAATTTTACCATAAAGCAGCATATAACTGCTCAACATCGAAAAATTCGTAATTAAATAATTGTACCAAACATTGACCAACTCTTACACACTACATTGATAGTAATTTCCCACGAATAAAATGTTTTTCAGTTCCACAGTTTTCATAAAAGCGCGTATCAAAGTAGCAATTTGAATATTTTCACTACCTACCCAAAGTAGAAAATATTCAAACTACACGAATGAAATAATTCTGAGTAAAAGTTAATGTATTAAGCTACAGAATGTCATATTTGTTATTTCATCTAGTAATTTTTTGTATTAAAAAATTCTTTCATTTCTTTGACTACCTGTGTTTAAAAAAATAATAATTTTTACGTGCATAACAAATGCTACAATCTGTAGCTTAATACATTTACTATCACACTAAATTATTTCATTAGTATCGTTTGAATAGTTTTTACTTTGGGAAGTTGCGAAAAGTCATATCGCAACTTTGAGATGCGTTTTACGAAAACTATGGAACTGAAAAATATGTTATTTGTGGGAAATTACTATCAATGTAGTGTGTAAGAGTTCGACAGTGTTTGGTTCGATTAAAAAATGTTCGGTGCAGAGTGATCTTGAAATGAAAAGTAATAATCCTACGACAGAATAATATCTTGAACGTGTAGTTTAAGGCTGTTCACGTGGCAAAAACGTATACATTTGTATTTGTACGACGTAGTGTTAGTTTTACAGATGTTACTTGTGACTATATTTTCCACTCGTGAAACTATTTTAGCTCCTACAGTCTTCCCACAGCGGAGGTCAAAGTCGAAATTTGCAAGTTACGGAAACATGCTTAATAACATAAACCAACTGACTTACGCGAATGAAATAAAAGTCGAAATTTGCAAGTTACGAAAACATGCTTAATAACGTAAACCAACTGACTTACGCGAATGAAATAATTTACACTGAAATTATATAGTATTGGTCATGTACTAAAAGGTTTAAAATTACACAATGTAATTCCTTTGTATTTTTAAAAAAAATTCTAAAAATAACGATAATTTATGTATATGGTCATTTTTCAAAAAAATTCAAAGGGACTTCGTAGTGTGGTTTGAAATCTTTCAGCACATGACGCATACTGTATAATTCCAGAGTAAATTATGTAATTCGAGTAAGTCAGTTGGTTTTTGTTATTAGCATGTTCCCGTTGTGTGCAAATATTTTTGCTTTGTCATGCCGCAATGGGAAGACTGTACGAGCTAAACAAAGTTTCACGAGTGGAAAATGTAGTCGGAAGTTACATCTGTAAAAGTAACACTACGTCGTACAAATATAAATTTATACGTTTTTGCCATGTGAACACCCTTAAGGTCAGAGTATAAAACTGTCGCAGCTTTTAGGTTGTTTAGTATGTTATATGTGGTTATAAACTCGAGACTAGAAGCAGACTTTATAAGGTTTTCTCGGAGAACCTCAATTATATAAGCTATCTATGTTGACACTGGCAGAATTATTTAACAGAAGTGTAATTTTTCGTCACTTTCCTCCTGGCTTTGTGCTTTCTAATACCAGGTACCATAAGTTTTCTGATGTCAATATCAAATGTGTAAAAATGTGTACACGAAAGTGAATACCAGGCAGCATGCTAGCTAGCTTCCTACCAAATAAAATAATCTCTAAAGACGTACAAATGTGGGTTATTATTTGACAACAGACTAGGCTCCACTGATCTGTACATACTCGAGAAATACATGTTATTTTAGCGCTCACCAGTACAGACCTGAACAATTCACGTCTTCGTTTATTCACAAGCTAGAATTCCATCAACTGCATGTTTGTGTCACTTTCGCAATTGGCCTTTGGCTTATTTGACACTTCCTGGAAGTCTCTGAGCCAGTAATGTAAATGTAACTAGTACACACATATATCACTTGAACAGCAAGCAGCTAATGAGTATATACTCTATGCTTCAGCTCACACATATATTCTTGCATGCTAGCCTACAGGTCAGTGAACACGCGAATTTTTCACGTCTCTACGCACCAGTCTTCATTGAATGTTATTTTACTGATTGGCTGCCTGACATGCGTTTGGTAGAGACAAGAAGTTTTCGATAAAAGTGATTAGCGCCACACTCGCCTCCCATAAAGGCGATCCCAGCTCGATTCCCGGCGGGGTCGGATCCCGGACTTTCGCATGGGGGGAATTGTGGCGGACGATGCTGCTGATCGGCGGGTTTTCTCGGGAATATCTTGCTTGGACCTTTCAACCTCATCCCCCCCCCTCAAAAATTCCGTTGTCTTGCCATTGTAAGGCCTCGTGTATCTTCATCCTCCGAGGCAAGCAGCTGCCTGATGACACCCAGACGCAACTCTACATTTTTGATGACCTGTACTCGAGTACTTTCCTCACGCAGTATATGTTTATCTAGTTCACTCTGAATTATGTACGTATTAAATCATTATTACTCTGAAAATAGTAATAATACTCTCGGTATTCGAGCCTAGGATAGCAGTTTTCTAATATTTCAAACGTCCAAAGTGAGAAGTATTCTTGTAGGAATCGTTATTATTGATAATAGTACAGAAATTAGGTTTTCTCATTTGTACTATTTGCATGAACTTTTACGGCAGACAATCTATCTCGGTGTAACAAACAGTGATTAGTTGTTCAAACAAATTGCCGGTAACCAAATATGCACTCAATACTTTCGTTACCAAAACCAAATAATGATGTTGCGGCACAGAAAAATTGTGGTACGCATATCAGTAACCAAAATGTTGTGGCTTTTGAAACGTATAAGTGATTTATCGTTATATTAAAATTAGTTGCCGTTTTTTTTAATGAGATGCCTTAAATTTAAAGATAATCTGTGATACAAGTTAAATACATACTACGCAAACAAAACTTCGTTTAAAATACAACAGTGGTACCACGGACTATCATGTTTTTATGCGCAAAAGTCTTTATCTCAAAGCTAAATGGCCCTAAACAAATATGTTCCTTTGCTGTAAATGCTTGTATTGTGTGATTGACCTTACTGTTTAATCATAACGAGGTCTTATACAACATAATATGTCATCATTTTTACTCTGCACACCTTACTACAATATACAAAACCGAGGAATAGTAAATACAGTACAGGCCACGGTCGTAGAAGAACAGATCTGGACACTCGCCTATCTAACAATGTATTTTGCTTGACCCTCTTGTTGTTTGGCTGTAATTCGTCAAGTTACCGAGAATGTTGTACTTTTTGACGCTGTTTTCCGGGCGGTCGGACTCAAACACCGTCCACTTTTTTCCATTGGTAAATTTATAAAGTAAATAAAAATTGCTGGAGCCTTTTCTTAAATTTTTGAGCGAAGAAAGTATTTCGTAAATTGATAAAAAATACGTTTTGATAAATTGTTTATCTTAGCGGAAATGAAGTGGGCGGAGTTTAGTCCGACCGCCGTAACATCAGCACCAATAAAACACAATATTCTCGGTAACTTGGTGAACTACAGCCAAACAACAAGGGGGTCAAGTTTCCAGGCGAGTGTCCAGACCTGTTCTTCTCCCACACAACATGTTAGCTTACTGAAAGCCTTGCATTTGACTTGCAGTTATAAACTTGCTTCGGTAGGCTTACTGCAAGTCTAGCATTTGACTTAAGCTTTTATGCTGGCGTAGCTAATATTTAGCTTGACAAGCTTTCTGCAAGTGTATTTAAGAAAAATGCTTGCAGTTAAACTTCTTGCAAGCCTGTGTTAAGCTTGATTGCTTACAAGTTAACCTTAAATGATGTTTAGTATGTAAGCTTGCAAAACTATAAAAAAGTGTCAACTAAGCAACTTGCAGCAGACTTGCTGCAAGCCTGCTTGCCAGCTTACATTTCACTTGATTTTGGCTTACCATAGCAAGCTTACTCTCGAGACTTTCTGCAAGCCTGAATCAAGCTTGCAGCAAGTTTATATTTCACGTTAATGTAACTTGCCATAGCAAGCTTGCTCAGAACTCTTGTTACAAACCTGAACCAAGCTTGCGACAAAGGTGTATTTGACTTTAATTACGCTTACATAGCAAGACTGGTCATGTGATAAGCTGCAAGCATCCTGTCCCCTATACTAAGCTGATAATGCATTGAAATTTTCCTTATCAATCTTAATTCATGAAATATTTTCTGTGCCATCAATAATGATCGAACTTGAGATTTAAACTGAACTTTGTAAATGAACAAGCGCTTTAAAAAGTGACACTGTTTCATATGCTACCTAAAACAACTATTACGTTATTATGTACAACTACAAGTAAACTGATAGCTTTACCGTTGTTAGTAAATTCACAAACATCAGCATTTCCATAACAAAGTTCGTTATCTTACAACTGACTCTCACTACTACACCACTTTTAAATATTCGCAATAGTCCAGTGGTTAGCATACATGCTTTGAAAGCAAGAGGTCAGTGGTTCTAATCTTGGCACAGGAGCTGAAATTTAATGTTTGGTAATTAACCTCACAAGTCGATGAACAAGCAATATTAAAGATGTAAATTTGAATGGTAGTGAAAATATTGCAGAAAATAAAATTTGAATTTATTCTTCAGGCTGGCAAATTAAGCTTGCAGCAGTCTTGCAAATTAAGCTTGCAGCAAGCTTACAAATCAAGCTTGCAGCAAGTTAGAAATGTGTAAACTAGGCTACTTGCAGCAGGCTTAAAACAAGTTTATTGGCTTGCATTTCATGCTTGCTACAAGGTTACTGGCTTGCATTGGCAAGCTTGCTACAAGCTTGTAGCAAGTTTTTTCTGTTGTCTGGGCTATGACCGTGGTACAGACTAAACATATTGCAGTTCTGTGATAACCCGTTAAAGTCTTGTTACTGAGTTTTGCAGTGATTTCGAGAATATTTTTTTTATTGCTACCTAGTACTCACATCAAAATATCGCTGCACAGTTTTGACACTTATGTGTTATAATTTGTAGCTGAATTTTTTTTTGTAGAATTATACCGAACGGTTTTTTAGATTTCATTACCCAAAGTACCACGTTTTTCGTCGTGAAAATAAGAAAAAATTAAGGAAATTATTTTTTTGCTGGCTCATGGTACATTATTTTAAAAAACGCGTCCACAGTATTGGTCATCGTGTGATTGCACATTGACTCAAATTTTTTCAAAACTTTTGGTTAAAAAATACTTGCGTTATTGGTACCAGTCTTAAAAAAACTAGGGAACAAGCCCTTAAAGCGGCCACCTGGCTGAAGTTCGAACTGCGTGCAGTTTATTCGTAGTTACGTTTATCTCAGAGGGCAGAAAATGCGTCCACAATTCTTATGTTTGAAAAGAAAACATACTTTAGAATACTTTCGAAAATGACTTTTAACACACCACGCGTATTGGAAGCATTATTTTAAAGCTCTCAAACTTGGCTAAAATCTGCTTTTTCATGTGGTTGTTTCTCAAGACAGAGGTACGTAACGGATTCGTTCGGAATTGCGGTCTACAAGTGCATTGGACTTTGATACAGTGACGCGTTCAATAAGATGATAGGCTCACAACATAAAAGTGACACAATACATACGTTACGGCGGGAACACTGCACGTGCGTTTACGACTTGCGGCGTACAGACGATATCATAATACATGTGCTGGCTGACGTCCCTCGTAGCGCCTCATCGGTTTTACCTTCACCCACGGCCGCAGAAGAACAGGTCTGGACACTCGCCTATCTAACAATGTATTTTGCTTGACCTCCTTGTTGTTTGGCTGTAGTTCGTCAAGTTACCGAGAATGTCGCACTTTTTGGCGTTGTTTTCCGGGCGGTCGGACTCAAACTCTGTTCACTTTTTCCATTGTTAAATTTATAAAGTAAATAAAGATTGCTGGAGCCTTTTCTTGAATTTGTAAACGTAGGAAGTATTTCATAAATTGATAAAAAAATACATTTTGATAAATTGTTTATCTTAGTGGGGAGGAAGTGGGCGGAGTTTGAGCCGACCGCCCTAACAGCAGCGCCAAAAACCTATAGCATTCTCGGTAACTTTGTGAACTACAGCCAAACAACAAGGAGGTCAAGTTTCCAGGCGAGTGTCCAGACTTGTTCTTCTACGACCGTGGCCTCACCCACACACACACACACACACACACACGCCCTACACCATGGGTGGCCATTTTAAGGGCCTTCCAGAGAGAAATAAATCATAATTATATATTATTTTATATTTGTATGAAATATTGTTCGTTTTGTAGACGATACTTGGGAGTACATTATCCTTAAAAATGTATATATCTCAGCTAGTTTTACCATAGTGGCGTGTCAAAGTCAAAATTTGCAAGTTACAGGAACATAGGTATAACAAAAACCAAGTGACTTGTTCGAATGAAATAATTTACACTGAAATAATATATTATTGGTTATATGCTCAAATATTTACAGAAACAAAACAAAGTCACTTTGTCTTTTTTAAAAATTGCTATAAATGAGGTAAATTTTCGTCATTTTCGGATTTTTTTTTTAAGAGCAAAGGAACTCCTTTGAGTGTTTTAAAATCTTTTAGCATATAGCCCATAATATCTTATTTCAGTGTAAATTATTTCATTCAAGTATGTCACTTGATTTTTGTTATACCTATGTTCCCGTTAACTTTCAAATTCTGTCTTTGTCATGAACGCCCTTAAAAGGGCCGACTATCATGCGCTTTAAATGCGTTGTAGTGTGTTTGTAAACGGTTTTTTTACGAAAATATTCCACGTGTGCCCATCGTGCTAACGTACGAAAAGATAACACTTCGGTCAAGGTCGGAAGATTATTATTAAAAAACAGTGCTGAATACCAACACGGTTTCTAAGCCCTCCAACATAGCTAAAAAAAAAAAAAAAAAAAAAAAAAAAAAAAAAAAAAAAAAAAACCTGCCATACTTCATAATGCAATAACCGGATATACAGGGTGTATATTAATTCATGATACAACGCTTGAGGGCAGGTAGTACGAGCCAAAACAAGCACTTTTTAACTATAAACCCGTAGGCGGAAATGTACCGTCTTCGTAGGGGAGCGCAATGAAAACTCAGCGTAGGCAACCCCGCTGTGCATTACACTGATCTGTCGAAGGTATTTGAAGCCCCCATCCTCTACC
>PNEQ01028631.1:0-11331 GCA_003012365.1 Medauroidea extradentata | reverse complement strand
AAGCAAGAAATAAACATGTAGGGTAGGGCTATTACTTAAATCAATAGTTATGATATTTACCAAAGTTTCATATCAGAAACCTGCAATATGATAATTCCTGTATACCATCAAGTCCTTCATTTCCATTTTCGATATTGTATCCGAACAGGGTGTACAAGATTGTAAATGGAAAGGGTGGCTGGGAACTGGACTGAAATGAACTCTTTCCACATGCTGCCCCGGGACCAGATAGAGCTAACTTCAGTCCTAACGTACAGCCTGCCTATTATGTACTGTTTTATGTTTGTATATAGCTTGACAAGTCCAAACCGAGTCAGTAATGGGTGTACATGGGACGCTGAATAAATAAATAAATAAATACATAGATGATATGAAGTAGAAAAAATTAGGTAGGCAGTCTGTGCTTAGTGGCATTTATATTTGCAGATTAGTTTCTGGTGTAAACTGCTTACCACTTGAATGACATAACTGTAGATGTGGTGCATTAGAGCTGATGTGTTTTTACGATCTTAAGAACAAAATAATTGCTTCTTTGAAGTGCTATACACTGTACAAGAGGGTGGCGATCATTTGTGTCAGCTACAATATATGTTGCACATCCTGGATGTGCTTCTGAATCAATGGTTTACCGGTCCAATCCTTGATGTTCTGAAGCTGCAGCCTGATGGAATGCTTACAAAAAGTCTGGAACTGTAGTAAAGGCCTACTTATATATTTATTTGTTTAGTTGCTTCAATGACTTTCAATTTTAATATTTAACTTGAAAGTACAGTAACATAGTGTTCAATAATGTCATATACCTCCTGAGGTAAGCAATTATTTTCCAAACCGTTAACTTATGCTGATGTAACAGATATTTCATGCTTTCGTAGGTGAAAAGTTATTCTGAAATGGTAACTTATGGTGCATCTGTAAGAGTTGTTCTGTGCAATTTTATGACATTCAGGGCCTACCTGACCACAGCTTCCAATCAGTATGATTATATACATAGAGGCCTACATACATGTAAAGCCCAGTAAATTCATTTACACCTTTGTGATGCATTTCAATACAGGATCACCCAAGGCAGCTTTTGTTTAGGCCTGGCTGTGTGTGTTGACAAAAGGATAAAAACAAAATTTCTGTATAACCTTCATACCTTCAAGTCCACTACGCAGTAGGCTACTGTTATTTCAGTTATCTGGGAGTCGGTTGAGTAACAAATTGGCCTGAATTAGGTCCGTTATATGTTGGGGTACGCCTCGGCCTATAGCAACAAAACTGTCTACGAGTCGTTCGCTAGGTGTTACAACAAAAGTCACACTGAATTTTTTCAGTTTTGTTCGGAAAACCCATGCAATCAATGTTCTTAAAGCCGTAATAGGTTATGCCAATTACATGGAAATGCTTCGCGTACTATTAAAAGAGCACAAAAACATTCGTTTGGAATTTGGATGACGATCATCGACAACATCAATATGTGGCAAATGTTTGGCTGCAGTCTATTGACAATCAACAGATTGTTTTCAATGACTCTACTAAAATAAATTACCACAAGAATTCGTCTTTTATTTACGAATTACAATTACAGGCCTAAACTGTTTAATTACGGTGCAACATAACCATGCAATCTCGTTCAAAAAATTCACAAAAAGTCACCGACACATTCTTCAAAATAAAAACACTAGAAAAGTTTTGAATAACTAAATTCGTTGTCGCAGGAATTGTGCTACGTCGTCAGCAATATTATTAACATAAAAACTATTTTAACCTCTTCAACAGCGTCCATTTTTTAATTTATGCTGTGTTTACAATCACTAAGTGACCCTTAGCGAGTTAGGGGCCCGAATTTCGCCACTTAAACTAAGGGCTACTTAAAGGATTTTAAGTGTCCCTTAACGTTGGTGAAACAGTCATTTGTGTTAAGGAGCACTTAATTTTATTTTAAGGGACCCCTAAAGTTTAGGGGTTGTTGGTGAAACCGGCCCTTAAAGTTCTCGCTTGGGCAAGTTGGCGAATTTTTCTTGATTCCCAGGTTGGTTCGACTTCTTGGAGTCGGCTTCTTCTCCACCCTGGTGATCTTCTTTTGAGGAGCTTACGGTGGTTTTTCGCACAAGATGTGTTTCGGCATTTTGTGCGTCATGCACACCGCTGGGTTATAGTTCCCTAGTGCTCGCACTAGGGGATTAGTGGACTTGGCTGCAGCTTTGTAGAAGTTGCGAGTGAAGTGCTGGATATGGTCTGTGAGCCGGGGATGTTTCAGCTCATTGTAGAGGACTACATTGGGCGTATATCTTGGTGCTCCTGCTGCCCTTCTGAGGGCTTTGTTTTGAAGAACTGTTAGTGGGTGCATATGACAATTTGCAGCATATCCCCAGGCTGGGGCTGCATATGTCAATATAGGTCTAACTAGGGCTGAGTACAATCTTATCCCAGATTTAGTGCTCAGATTGTGGCTGTTTTTGAGGAGAGGGTATAGCTGGGCTAGGCGGGCATTTGCCTACTGTAGCTTAGCATTGGTATGAGCCTTCCAGGTTAGTTTGGAGTCTAGTATGGCTCCAAGATATTTAACCTTGAGTTGGTACTCGATTGGCGTGCCAAACAGGGAGGTCTGGGGAAGAGCTGGAGGAATTTTTCTTCGGGCAAAGACAACTGCTTCTGACTTGCCTACATTTATCTTGATGCGCTAGAGTGTGAACCAGGCCTCCAGGGCCTGTAATGCTTCTTGTACTTTGGCTACAGCAAGTGAGGCATGCCAAGAAGTTGCAAACACAGCTGTATCATCTGCATAGCTTGCAAGCTGGGTTGTACGAATGGTGGGTATGTCAGCTATGTATATGTTAAACAATACTGGGCCGACAATGGAGCCCTGAGGCACTCCTGCTCTAATAGGGCAAGGGTCTGACCTTGCTCCAGGTAGCGTAACTACAAAGCTGCGTTCACTTAAGTAGCTATGCACTAATTTTATATAGCAGTCGGGAATTCCTGCTCTGTGCATTTTATACACTAGCCCGGCATGCCATACTCTGTCGAATGCTTTCTCTATGTTGAGGAATACAGCGACAGTGTACCTGCATTGATTGAAGCCTTGTGTTATATGCTCTACAATGCGAACAAGCTGTTGTGTTGTAGAGTGATTGCATCTGAAGATGTTATTCTGTCCAAGGTGCATCTGAATGCGGCTGCGCAGAATGCGCTCGGCGAGTTTGGACAGGGCACTTAGTAGGCTAATTGGCCTATAGTTCTGGGGGAGAGTGGCATCCTTCCCTGGCTTGGGGAAGAGAATGACATGTGCACACTTCCATTGGTCAGGGAAGTGATGAGTGCGCATTATGCCATTTATGCACTCAGCAATAGCATCTAGGGTTGACTGGGGCAGCTTTTTAAGGACAAGGGCCTGAATGCCGTCATATCCAGGTGCTTTGCGCGGTGTCAGTCTGTGGACAATGTGCTTAATTTCAGTCCCATCGGTCAACACAGGCATTGTTCTAGGAACCTCCGCCTTGAGTGCAGCTACTCTCTCCTCAATGTTCCTGGTGTGATCAGGGTCTGAGGTATCCTGGTTGGGCTGGAATGCAGCTGCTAGTGTGTGTGCTAGCAATGTTGCCTTTTCCTGGGGTGAATAGGCCTCGCCATCAGGGGCCCTTAAGGGGGGGGGCATGTGGAGAGGTTTATTTAACAAGCCTCGTGTCATTCGCCACAAGGTGTTGTCCTCTGTACTGAGGGCAGAAACTTTGTCTTGCCACTCTGCACACCTATAATTGAATATTTCATTCTTTATCTGCTCCTGTAGCCTTCGGAAGCAGTTCTTATGATGAAGGGACCCTGTCCATTGCCAGTGCCGGCTGGCATTGTTGCGAGCTGTAATTAAGTCACGAATACGTTGTGGTAGTGTTCGTGGCTTGGATACATATGCCTTTCTAGGGATAAACCTATCAATTGCGGTCTTTGTTGTGCTAGTGAGAGTAGCAACGCACTCATCAACCTGCTCAGGGGTATCGATATGCTCTGGAATGTTCAGCTCCCATTCCATGTAGTCTTGCAAGGCGGGCCAGTTTGCTTTAGAGTTTAAAGTTAGGTGTGTTCATAACAGTGGTCTTTGCGCACTTGAGTATATGTTCGCTGCTAAAAATGAGGCTGTGTTGCCAAATTTTGTGAAGGAGAACCATCCAACTCCCATTCAGCCGGCGATCTCCTGGCGATCCATCGGCAGACAACTATAGTGTAGGAGGGTGGAAGATCGCCAGCGAACTGCTGCGCGAATAAAGGCCAGGGGCTTGCCAGCAAGCCTTCGGAGGACGTTTATAATTACGGCCCTAGTGGACACTAGATTCGTCTCTGCATACGGCCCTTCGAGTATACTCGAAGTGAAGTGTAACTGTTGCCAATTGTTGACTGGGAAAAAAATATCTTAACTGATTACCGCCTTCTGAATGGGCAGTTTGTCTCTATGTAATAGGTGTTTTCACCCCAAACATTAAAAATAGACAGGACGGATTGTCGCAAATACCTTTTACGATATATAAAAATGATTGTCGTATTTATTTTCTGTTTAAGAAACTAATTTATTGTGTAAAATAAAAAATACAGCGAAATGCAGTAATATACGATATGTCTCAAAAATGGCTCCAAATAGAAGCACTTGAAAGTCGCTATACTAGTGTATTTGTGCGCTAGTATATGTATGGCCAAGAGATGGCGGCACGAGCACTTTATTATATTTTTCATTTGTATCGGCAGTAAAAGTTCATATACACAAAGCTACAATTTACGAAACACATTTCATATTTAAGGGAAATTAAAATTATATGTTTCTATCTCCTTTGTATTTGACTCGAGTCACTGCATTTGTCTCGAGTAAATTCCAAGGGTAGTGTCGGGATCCCTCTGAATTCCCTCAACTTTCACTCCATTCACACTCCACTTGCGACTGTGAAATGAAAAATACTCGAAGTTCACTCCAACTTCCCTCAAGTGTCACTCGAAACGACTCTGCAATTGGGCCTTAATTACACTTTATAACAAGAATGCTTTCATCCGACTCTGAACCTGAAGGAGAGAATAATGTTGTTGACAAATCACTAGACATGGCTGTTTGAAAGGCCTAGACCAAGGATCAATAAACCTAGGTCCAATCCTATTGTAGAATTTGACGACAAATAATTTTTATTTAGGTTAGGTTTGTCGAATAATATGGTTGTGCAAATTTTGGACCTGATCGAGCCACATTTGTCAGTTTATTCTAGCCGCAACAAGCATGCAACAGTCCTTAACCAGTTACTTTTAACTTTGAGGTTTTATGAAAGAGGAGCACTTTTTATGGTGTGTGGTGATTTGATTGGTGTCCACAAATCCACCGGCTCAAGAATAATCAAGAGGGTTACACACATATGTATAATGCTGGGCCATAACCTAATAAAAATTTCAGGAAATTTTACTGATAGGAGAGGAACTATGCAAAAGTTTCATCAAGTTGCAGGTTATACAGGGGTATAGGCTGCATTGACTGCACACTCATTCCCATACAGTTTCCTGGAGGGGATAATGCAGAGTTATTTAGAAATAGGAAGCAGTTTTTTCCATAAATGTTCTATGCATTTGTTATTCTGAACATATATGTACAAATATTGTTGCAAGATGACCTGTATTTACCCATGATGGTACAATATTTAACCAAAGTGATGTGTATGCTTAGCTCGAAAATGGAAATATTCCAGAAGGTGTACTGCTGGGTGCCAATGGTTATGCTTGTCAGTCCTATTTATACATACACCTTCTACTCAAGCAGAGCGAAATTACAGCTATTTTTTTCATATTCAAGGATACACATTCTACTTTCAACAAGTTCTATAAGCAATGTCTTTTCCTTTTAGGAATAAACTTTTCGTTTTCTGCTGCTCGGCGATGTTTCTTCCATATTTCAGTATCACTAAAAAATTTCTGTGTTAAAACAAATTCAGTTCTGAAATTTATAAAAGGTAAACACTAAAGTTCATAGATAAACATGCAATAATCAAAACTATTTGTACGAAAAAAAAATGTCACTTATGACGTCACAAAATACGGACCAATAGCAGAATTTGTTTCAAATTAACTATCGATATCCCATTTTCGAACTAAGGGCGGGATTCATAGTCCCAACTTAAGCAAGAACTACATCAAGACGGTCTTGTTTCTTAAGAAAGTGTTTTCCCAACTCCAGTTGCATAGTCGGTGTCCAGAGGATAGCTTCATGAAGTCGACGAGCTTGGATATGTGCTACTTCCGGCTTGACGAAGTAATTGCTTAAGTGGTCGAAGGCACACGAACATACACGACTACATGCGAGTTGGAAATAACTTTCGTGCTTTCTGCTTTGTTTCACTGGCAGTTCCATTACACGTTCGTCGCTTTCTATTTTTGATTAATTTTTAAGATCTCTGGAACATGTTCGCGGTGTTACACGCCTCGGGAGATAAAAGTATAGAAAATAAGCAAAGAGTAACCGATTTAAACATATATTTTTTAGTAACAGGTGCAGCATCGAAATGAATACCTATCAGTTATACTGTACATTTTTGCAGTAGTAAATTCTGAAATAATTTTTAGCTTTATGTTTGAAATGGTATAGGCTAACGATTTTGATATTACGGTACTTTAGGTTAGCGACATAATGGACTATTATTGCTGAATGCAAAGACGAATATCTTTCTAACCTCGTGTTTGATTGCCAGTTTGTTTATCGGTAGAATATTTCAAAGTATTTTACAAATAAACAAATTGGTAGCTTGTTTGTACTGACTAGGAATTTGTGACGTCATACGAGAGCGACTTGAACAAGATGTTGCTTAAGTTACGACTATGAATCCCACTTAATTACATCAACATAAAATCGCAATATCTTTTGTTGCAATTTGTTTTCATAACTATATTCAACTGAAGTTGCATCCCCTATTCAAATAGCCACGGAATAACACTGCATCATTAGCAAAAACTACCTAAATTTACTTTGTTTGATGTCTTAAGTCGTCTCGCGAGTGAACTTGGCCAAGACAGTCTTGTTTTCAGTCTTAAGAAGAACCTTGACGTCTATGCAACACGACCTTCTCAAGCAGTGACTATGCAGCAGAAATACCTGCTCTCAAGCCACTAGAAAATAAGATTGTCTTCGTCGAGGCTGTTATGTCTTAAGCATGGAGAGTAGTCAAATACAGTCACGTAGATTATCATGAGCACAGGTTTATTAAGCAAACATATCGGTACAATCTTTCGAGCCAACTGAGACTGAATTGTCTCACCAAGACAATAATAAACACATGTGGCCAGTACTGCCAATTTAACAAATCTGAAACATATTGCCAACATAGGCACAATACATAACATCTCCTTTTTCTAATTGAAAACAGGCAAGTAAAAATATCAGCTTACGAGCCAGATATTAAACAAGAATACAAAAAAAACATACAGAATAGGAATAACAAATGTTCAATACAAACAGCATACCTATCAAACTACCTAACAAACTACCTAGGTAGTATAATCCTTTAAATATTTAGGACGGTGAACAAAACGACCACTCCTCGTAACTGCCACATTAGGTCGTTGTGGTACTTCCACTCCACTCTGACATGACAGATCAACATTTGTTGTTTGAGACTCAGGGTGGCTTAACCCTTCACATGCGTTATCTTGCTCCTCACTACTATGTCCTCTCAAACCATACAATGAAGTCTCTTTAAGGTTACCATCAACATTTGTAGTTTGAGACTCAGGGTAGCTAAACCCTTCACATGTGTTATCTTGCTCCTCACTACAATCTATATCATTATGACATGTATTCCTAACTTTATACCACTGAACCCTATTTCTATGAATGAATCTACCATCATTAGTAAGTATCTTATACGATCTTGGTCTAAGAACTGAAGGAGCAAATACAGTACCAAGTTCACGATCATGCTGACCATGTTTACTATAGAATACAGTGTTACCTGAATGCAAAGGTTTTAAGGTTTTCTTGCCTTTGTCATAATAATGCTTTTGCTTGTGCTGTTTTTGAAGTAGTCTCACAGTATCATCCTTAAAATGAGAATTGTCAGCAAAATAAGATAACAAAGTTTTGGGCTGCCTACCATACAACATTTGTGCGGGGGACTTCCAATTGCCATCAATGAGAGTGTTGTTAAGCTCCATCAACGCCAATTTAGGATCTTTCCCTTCGCCTAAAATTTTCTTTAACATCTTTTTAACTGTTTGGATGTTTCTATCAACAAAACCATTCGACTGAGGATAATTAGGAGATGAAGTTACATGAGTAAAGCCCCATTCTTTAGCAAATTGTTTGAACTTTTTGTTAGCGAACTGTAGGTCATCATCACTATAAACCAGCTCTGGTAGGCCATGACGACACAAAATTGACTTCATTTTGTCAATTGTCTCCTCCGAAGACATGTCACTTAATGGTTCTACTTCAATAAACTTAGTGAAATAGTCTACAACCATAATATAGGTTTTTTGATACAATACAAAAATATCAGTACCCAGGACAAGCCATGGAGCCCTTGGTACTTCCCTACTTAACATTGGTTCCTGAACATTCTTATTTTGTACTTTAGCACTAATAGCACATTTTGACACTAAATTTTCTATATGTTGAGCCATTTGTGGCCAATACAAATGTTGCCTAGCCCTATTTTTACATTTAGCTATCCCTAGAGGGTTGTAATGAATGTGATCAAGAAGCTCTTTTCTTAGAATTTTGGAAACAACCATATGTTCCCCTTTAAACAACAATCTATCTATAACAAACAATTCTTCCCGAACAGAAAAATATGGTTTTGTGACCCCCGAACAACTGGCTTTATTATTAGGCCAGCCATTCTTCACAATACTAATGAATGCCTGTAGCTCTGAGTCCTTGGAAGTTTCTACAACTAACTGTTCTAATCTACCTTGAGAAATAGGTAGTTTCTCAATCACCATTCCTATATGTGCTTCTAGATCTTGACTTAAATCCAAATTTTGGGCATGAACATTCCCTAACCTCGACAAACAGTCAGCTAAGAGCAAATATTTGCCAGGGATATGTTGTAATTTAAAATCAAACTGTTGGAGTCTTAATCTCATGCATTGTAATCGCAAAGGGCACTCATTGAAAGGCTTGTTAAAAATAGGTATCAATGGTAAGTGATCAGTTTGCACAGAGAATTCAGTACCAAGCAGGTATTGTTGAAATTTATGACAGCCAAAAACAATGGATAAACATTCTTTCTCAATTTGAGCAAAATTCTTTTCACTATCTGTGAGTGTTTTGTGTACATAACATAAAGGTAACCCATTTTGTAAAAGTACAGCACCCAAACTGTGGCTTGAATCATCAACTGACAAAACTAGTGGTACATCCTTATTGTAAAATTGCAAAATAGGTGTATAAGTTAATGCTGATTTTACTTCTCTCTATGCCTGACTGTGTAATTTTGTCCACAACCAATCTACCCCCTTTTTTTTGTTAAGTCTCTCAATGGTCTACTTAGGTCATTTAAATGAGGTACAAACTTAGAGACATAAGTAACCATACCCAAAAACATTAGCAATTCTTGTTTTCCTTTAGGTTCTGGCATATTAACAATAGTTTGAATTTTGTCTGGGTCAGGACTAATGCCTTGAACCCCCAACTTATGACCAACATATCTAACTTCAGACTGACTGAATGCACACTTACTCAGATTGAATTTCATCCCATTTTCTTTTGCACACTGCAATACTAATTTTAACCGAATATCATGTTCCACCTGATTGCTGCCCCACACTATAAGATCATCAATGTACACTTGTAGACCCTCAATTCTTGCAAATATGTGATTCATACCTTTTTTGAAAAACATCCGGAGCTGAACATAAACCATATGGCTTTCTTGAAAATTGATAAAATCCAAATGGTGTGTTAAAAGCTGTGTACTTTTGACTCTCGTTATCAAGTTTAACTTGCCAAAAACCTCTACATGCATCAAGTGTTGTAAAAAACTTAGCATTTGGCATCCTTGAAACCAATTCCTCAAAGGTAGGTAAATCACAATATTCTCTTATTACGGCTTTATTCAGTCTGTAAGGATCCAAGCAAATTCTTAAGCTGTTATCTGGCTTCCTTACCACCACTAAAGAACTAATCCAAGGAGTTGGTTCCAAGACTTTCTTAGCTATTCCTAACTTCACCATTTTGTCCAATTCAACTTGCAAAGGTTCTAGCAATGGAAATGGTATTTTCCTTGACCTAGTTTCATGTGGTTCTACACCATCCTTTAACTTTGACGCGTGTCCAAACACGCCCCCTTTACCCTACTCCGTCCGCCGCACTGCCGAAGACTCCCGAGAAAACCCTCGCCACTAGCGTCAAGGAGGGTGGGAATATGTGCGCCGTTTTCCCTACAGAAATTAGCGTGTGTTAATTGCTGGAGTGTTTTCTTTTTCTCATCAAGTTTAGTCTGTTTTATGAGTTCAGTGCTTCATATTGTTGGAATATTTATGTTGGTCTTACCTCTTTAACACGTCGCTACGTAGGTTAAATAAACACAACAGTGTCCTGGACGCACGTAAAAACTGTTTAATTACTGTTCTTTTAATGTTCAAGTGATTTGTAATATGTATTTTCAAGTTCGTTGCACGGCCATTATTGCCCAATATCGGCAACGTCATGTTCTTTGTGTATCACTCCGCCGATAAACAGTTCTGTTGGAAACACTATATATCAAAGGGACATTCATGGGAAGGCCAGTACTCTATAATAATTTGTTCGTTTTTGTTTATGATAATTTGCCTTCCCCAACAGTGTGTTCATGTCTGTAATGCAATGTCCCGCGTCGGAACTATTTCCTGGGGATCTAGTTGCGATGCGGGTCGGCCATTAAAGCCAGTCTGACTCGTGGCGCGTAGGAGAGCAGACGTTTGTCACCCCGGGTCCTTCATCTTTGTTGCTGCCTCCATTCTTTAGTGTCTATAGTTAAGTATTTAATACCGTAACCTTGTTTGTTTGTTCACCGACCCGGGAGCCTCCGCCCCTGTGAATATCGCACCCAGGGGCTTCGCTTCTCTTAAGTGTTTTTCGGGCTCAAGCCATTTCTTCAGCTTAACCCACTGGGGGGGTTTGTGCCCCAGGTCCGCTTCACTGGCAGGCCTTTAGCTTTGTTGGTTTTCTGTTCAGTATTTTCTATGGTGAGTAAACATCAGCAATCGTCACCCAGTTTTTCATTGTGTTACTCACCCAGTTACCTAAGTTAATTACCCTAAAGTGTGTCGGGGCGTGGAGACTGGCCCTAAAACAAGCCTCCGAAGACCGTCAAGAGGGTGCTGAAGTCGTCTGTCTGGTAGGTAGCCTGC
>PNEQ01028627.1:0-14794 GCA_003012365.1 Medauroidea extradentata | reverse complement strand
TAGAAGTACGAAACTGAAATGTTTTTTACTAAGGAAGCAATTGAAAATGGGCAACGAATTATCCTTTCCCCGGAATATATTTTGAGGCTATTTTTACGTGGCACGCGACGAGAAAATAGAGTTGGTTTGTGACGAGGTTATTTGTAACCTTAAAAACTTTGCTTAAAACTTTTATGCAAATGATAATGTAAATAAATAGCGAACATGTTTTGCAAGTACCTGTTTGGCTAATTGCTTAGAACAGTGACATTACCTCTCTATTTTACTTGCTTGGATGAGGTGTTTCAACGTCACATCTTTCTTGCCGACTTGTTTCCACATACATGCTTTATATTTAAGAGTGATTCTGTTGGGATTCTCTTTATTTCATAAAACAGGTGGGCTACCATTTTAGTTTTAAGTCTTTCGTGAGACTTGCTGTCTACATATATCACACCCTATCTCGGTGAACATTGAACTTTCAACAATCTAGACCTAATTAAATTTATTGCAGTATAGTTGTACGAACGCCACTCGTATTCACTACACATTAGCAATGAATTATTTAGAAATAATCAACGTATCACGATTTACGACTCGCTGAAAGACGAATGCCACATGTATAGCCCATCAGGTAGTAGACCTACACTCACAAATACCATACCACACAAGTTAAAATAACTTACGTGAATTTCAAAACTAGGCCACTCGAATTAATATCAGTACAAATATAAAATGTACACATAATTTTTGCTCTCATCGCGTCACACGTCTATCACTTTACGCACTTTATTTTCCGTTAGCAACATAAAGTATGTAAAAGTTGATTACAGACGAAAACCACTCTAATGTGTTCTAATTGTGTTACAAAAATGCTGCTCTCCATAAATAAAGCACTTGATTATTCACGAACACAAAAATTAACACACGCATCCACTACACCACGGCCATGCACTACACTGAAAGAACCACGACATTATGGAAATTTACTTTCACACTTCAAAACACAACTACAACACTTGTAATGAAAACTTTGTAACAATGTTCCTTCATAATTTGATATGAACCTATACTTCTTACATCATTGTTTAATCACGAGAAGGCTACAAAATTTGAGGTTACGAAAAATTTAACAAAAACATTCTTTTAAGGCCGTGCTAGAATCGCCGTAAGAAATAACCGTAAAATTTGAACAAACACTTTTGAGAGATGTATGCTACAACACACCGTACCGCTACTTAGCCGCCGTAAGACCGTAACAGGGATAGAAACCTGTCTATTTCTTACGGTGCGGTTACGGTTATTTTTATACGGCTACTTTACTGTCAATGTAGCACGGGCTTTAGCGCGAGAAATGTTCACTGCTACATCGAAGCTATATCTGCGTGTAAGCACGCGGGTGTGCAGACAGCTTTTGGCGTTCAAGTGGCAGTGAAGATGATGTTACAAATTTTCTGATTGGCTTGTGTAAGTTGGAGAGGGGAGCTAGTTGCGCCGAGCCAAAATAGGCTCCGCCCCTTGCGTCTTGCGTATTCGAGTATATTTAATTCCAACTACGAATCGAGGTGCAGGTGCAGAGCAGATTTCCTTGCGTTGCGCTGCGTCGGTGCAAAACGCAAGTGGTGATATTTATTCGGCCCCCTGGACACTGGTATAAAATATTGACCACCTTATGACTGATTTTAGTTCCTTTACTATCCGCAAAACCATTGAAAACTGGTGGCGCCACTAGCACACTCATACCAGTAATTATTTTCCCAACATTACATGTATTATATTTTTAAAGTACAAATACTTGAAAGTTACTTAAATTTAACCAGAATATATTTAAACACTTGAGTTTTGATTAAAATAACGAACTTCTTTTCACAACAGCCCCATTGAGATAGTGGCGCCAACAGTTTCGTTCAGTCATAAGAAGGTCAAAGATAAAGCATTGAAGAGTAGGAGTGTAGTGTCCAGACCTATACTTCTAAGACCGTGATCCAGACCTGTTCTTCTACGGCCGTGCTCTATGGTGAAAAACATGTGATGTCCGGTGGCGGTTATTTGTTATGAAATTTGAAGTTATTATTTGATAGTTATCATAATGTGTGACGTGTGTGTGTTGTAACCTTGCAGGTGTTTAGGTATTATACAAAAGAAGAAACTTACTTGTTGTTTTATTTTGTGTTTGTATAAAACAATTTATTTTTATGATTTTTTATTTTATTTTAATCCACTTGTTGATCCCTTTGGGAGCTGATAGCTCGAGGGATATAGGCTTTGTCATATAGTGTTACATAATTGTTTACAAGCACAATATTACTCCAAACCTAACACAGTATTGCTCTGTAGCATAATAAAACAATCACCCAAGTGCAATTTTGTACATATTACAGTAATAAGTACAGTTACTCTAATATATCCTATTTTTGATATTAAAGCAGTACAATGTTGTCATATGATTTCTATATAACAATAGTACGTTAAATGTGTTTGAGGGCATGGACGGATGGGGTGAGAAAACAGAGTCAAAGGGCCAAGTGGTAATCTAAGGATAAGGGGACAGGATATAGGCAAAGTAATTAAAGGCTTGCATCCTAACAAAGCTGTAGGGCCTGATGGCATAGGAAGTGGGGCTCTTAAGTTTGGTGGGAGGGCGTTGATAAAGTATTTAGAAGTGTTGTTTGGCAGATCGCTGGAGGAGGGCAAGTTACCAAAGGGGTGGATGGAAGGTCTGATGGTGCCAGTGTACAAGCAAGGGGAGGATAGGGCAAGGCCTGGTAGTTACAGACCAGTGAGTCTCACCTCGAGCACGGGTAAGATAATGGAAAGGCTGGTAGTTAAATTTGTGGTAGATGTAATGGATGAGAAGAACTGGATACAGGAATATCAGCATGGGTGTGAGACCCAGCTGGCTGGGCTATTGGAGGATCTAGGACAATCTGTAGATGAAGGGAAGCAGGTGGATGCCTGCTTCATAGATTTTGTGAAGGCGTTTGACAAGGTGCCACATGGAATTTTAATGAGGAAAGTAAATGAGCTGCTAGATGACAGGTGGGTGGTTGACTGGATTGGTGAGTTCCTCAAGGGACGGAGCCAGAGAGTGAGAGTGGGGGACTCCTTGTCAAAAGAAGGAGCTGTAACATCAGGGGTGCCACAAGGAAGTGTTCGGGGCCCTTTGTTGTTTACTATAATGGTAAATGACATGGGAGTAGGAGCGGTTGGCAGGATGAGATTGTTCGCGGACGACTGTGTGCTGTATTCTGAGGTAGGTGAGAAAAACACCTTGCAGGCAGACATTAATCGGGTACTGGAATGGACGGAAACCAACAAAATGAAGATTAATGTCGAGAAAACAAAGATAGTGAGATTCACTAAAAAGAGGGTAAAGAGCAGGCAGACATACAGATGAGAGCAGGAGATAGGTGGAGGGGACAGGTGAAGAGAGTGGTTTCGAAGGGAAGAAGGGCCCTGGGAATGCTGGGATGAGTTTTGAAGGGAGTCAGTGGTGGGGTGAAGGAGAAGGCATACACCTCAATGGTACGCCCGATGCTGGAATATGCAGCGGCAGAGTGGGATCCCTACATGGAAGGGGAAGTGCAGGAACTGGAGAAGGTCCAGAGGAGGGCGGCTAGGTGGGTGAAGGGCAGGTGGAGAAGGCAAGGGCAGGAGGGAGAGGAGGAAGGTAATTACAGACCATCAGTGATGATGAAGGAAATGGGTTGGAGTACTTTGAAGGACAGGCAAAGGGTGGAGAGGCTTGTTAGGTTATTCAGAGAGGTGAAGGGTGAGGGAGGATGGGGAATGTTGGGTTCCCATTTAATCAAGGGTGATTACGGAGGGAGAGGGAACAACAGTCTTAAGATTCGGAGGGTGTGGAGGAGGACGGAGAGAGGTAGGCAGTCAATGATGGTGAGGTCGGTGAGGGAGTGGAGTGTGCTTAGAGAGGAGCTGGTGAGGGTTGACAGGGTTGGTTTGTTCAGGAGAGGTCTGAAGGAAGGTAGGGAATGTGGTCTTGCCACCTGGTGAAAGCCCAACTGCAAGAAGGTATTATTATTACTATTATAAGGTCTAGCATTTATAAGAAACATCTTGTCAATAACTTAAAATTTTAACTAGGGTGGGCTATTCATTACAAGGCATTTATGTAGTTTTTATGACAATAACCTAGATCTTTACCGACAATTGATTTCAGCAGCTGAATATAAATTTTTGTATATTTTTTGAGAACTCTCCAGAATTCTTTAGAGTTTTTTAAATGTAAGATTTCCTTGGGCAATTTATTGTATAATTTTATACCTCTATGCTGGACCTCTTTTGAAAATGCTGATGTGTTATGGTATTTTGGTTTTAGTTTATAATTATTTCTTGTTTTGTATGGCATAGTTTGTTCCAATTCTATAAATTTATCTGTGTTTTCTCTTGTAAATAGAAGTAATCTGTATATGTATTAAGAAAAAAAGGAGAGGATATTCAATTCAACAAAATGGTTTACATGAAGCTAAACTTGTACTTCTTTGATTACTTTGGCACTTAAAAGTACTGTGCATTTTAAACCTTAGCATATAAAATTTTAGCCTACTGTGTTTAGAGCTTACAAACACATTTGGTTTTGACATTTAATGCATGTAGGCCTAGAATAAGAGAAATGCAGGAGCATTAATATTTGCCTAATATGTTCAACTTTAATCTTTCACATGACTGGCACCAGGCTTCACTCTCCTCAAATGTGCATCCCGGATTGGAAGTTATATGTGAAATTCACATTAAAAAATTTTTTTGTATTTTTTGTTGTGTTCTAGATGCAGAATGGTGCGGTACGGTGCTCTCAAAGGACTTTATGAAGTTCAAAAGACAATAGGCTGTGGAGGTTTTGCAAAAGTTAAAGTTGGTACACATGTCTTGACTGGGGAAAAAGTTGCTATCAAGATAATGGAGAAGAATACATTAGGAGTGAGTAATTGTATTAAATACAGTTAAAACAAAGTTGTTTGCTATACTGCAATATGACTAGCGTAATTGATGTATAAGAATTGTGCAGTATATGTTCCAAGGGCTTTAGGACTACATTCTTCTTTTGAGGCTGATGGCTGTACCGCAGAATAAATAGTGCTAACAGAAGCGACAAGGAAAGCTGTTTCATTGTTGTTATCGTACCAGCTCTCGGGGCGTACAGGAATATAAACAGTGCCACGTGGATTAGAGACATTGGTTCATATAACCGCTTGTAGTGTTTGAGATATTGTAGGGCCTAATTAGTTTGTACATTAGCTTAATATATAAAAGTAGTAAACATGACGATTTGAGGCTCAACATCAGATAATAACTAACTCTATTAGAAGCGACATAGTTGAGCTTTTTAATCATTGTTATTGTACTAGCTCTCGGGGCGTACCGGAAAGTAAACAAAGCAATATGGGATTTGAGACATTGGTTTAAATAACCGCACATATTTCAAGAAATACTGTGATATGTCTGTATCTTATTTACATATTTATAAATCGTAAATGTGACATTACTTACGTATCGATTTCTTCTCACATATTATAATAATGCTTACTAAACTTGAGGGTAATCAAACTTATGTGAACTTTGACGCCATGGCAATCCAAAGAGAAAAACGAGTATGATAAAAGTCACTTCTGTTACTACCTATTTATTCTGTGGCTGTACATACCTTCAAAAAGTAAATAACAATATAATACAGTTGGTTTGCAGCATCATAAACAATTTTGTTTCAACTGTATCTCCATGTAGGCCCTACATCCACGTATGGTCGATGACATCCCCTCAGTTTATTAAGATTGCAAAGGAGAATTGTAATTACTGGCTACTTGTCCAGAAGTATTTCACTGGTTAAGCCAAAGTCCCAAAAAATTTCTTCCTTACCCTCATCCCTTAATCATAGATGTAGGAAGCAATTTGCATTCAAGCACATAACTTTATGTATCACAATTCAAAGCTTATATGTACACTTTTCGTTTCCTTTCTTGAAATTAACAAGCTTATGTCCTAATTTTGTTTTAATAATGCACATGCATTTTTTACCACTCTAATTACATAGACTTTGTGTAGCAAGCTGGTGGTACCATTTAACAGTTTTACGAAATGGACAGTAATGCAAATGGAGTCAACAGGTTGATCAGATTTGTTTGGTAAGTAGTAATATATTTGCTGCATTGTACAGGTACTGATGGTGAATGTTTTAAGTTAATTACACACTAGTATGACCTATGAGCCGTGTTCTGGTGACATTAGAATATTTACTGTTTTGCGAGAGGATCATATAGGCTGAATGTTGTCTATGTACAGTATTTCCTAACATTACTGTTCTGTATCTTTCCCACTATGCTCAGTAATATTTGTATTGCATTGTAACGCAACTGCTGTCCATAACTGCCACTCATATGCGCACCAAACATATCCATAACAATACAACCAACAACACTGGCGTACCCATGTACACATGAGAAATATCAGAACATGTAAATACACACCACCACTTCCCTCTGAAACTATTACATTACATAGTCCCTCAATTGCTGTTACATAGTTCTTCAATTGCTGTGGCTGACGTCTGACCCATTTGCCTAGCGTCGTTCCTGCCTATTCTTGGTCCAATAGCTCACAGCCACACATTAAACATTCCAAGTCCTTTAAATGGACTAGAGTCTGGGCTCGTCATAGTAGGCGGACTGCCTGCTGTTGGGGGCAGCTGTGAATTCTCCTGATGCTCTTTATGTTCCCTTCGGCATCATAGTCCCGTAGGGGCTGTGAAACCTGCTGGACTGTCTGCCTAATGCCTCTGCTGCTGCTTCTTCATCTGGCTCTCTTCCTTGTCGCGCCTGCTCTGCACCGGACTGTCACCAGCACGTGCATGGAAGTGTGGGTGCACCTTGGTGGTTGTTGCGTCGTATGTCGGTTTGGTTCCAGAATTCTTTTTAGCCAGTTGGTCCACGCTGTGTTTAATTCATATGTTTCAGTTTACTTATTGAATATATGTACCATTTATAATTTGATTTGGCCAATGTCTTCGTGCTTTAATTTACATACGAAAGGTCTATTGGATGTACTCGGGAACTATATTAAGTTATTAACGATAGGTTCAACCAGCTCTATTTAACGCGCTAGCTCCTGAGCGCTCACGCTTGTTGGAGTCATTCGGAAGAGTTGTCTTGTTTTTGAGGGAAGGAGCTCAGTCAGACATAGAGCTCGCCACTGCGCTGCTTGCCTGCAATATGGGAAGAGTGAGAAGAGGGGGAAGGAACTTGCGCAGAATGGATGCACAGAGCAGTACAGAGCCGTATTTTTTCATGTCATTTATGAACAACTGGCAAGCCGCAAACACTGAGCAGCTCGCCAATTTGCACTTTTTAAACATTTGCAAATGAACAATCTGAGGATAACTCGCAAATTTGAGCTGCTAACACACACAAATGAGCTGAAAGTAGCTCGTTACCTCACACTGCTGTAATTATACGCGAAAATATAATTATTTTATTAAGACTTTATCTTTTTTTTTATTTGGTACTTTTATTTAATTATCAGGAATGGAGCAATGGTTTCTAGAAGTTCAAAATCTTGAAGAAGAATAAGTCCTATATGGGACTTTTTTTTTTTAAGTGAGTAATAGTACTTTGATAGGATTTTCTGATGACTTGGTTCTTGTCGAAAACATTGCTTCTACAATATCTTTAGCACACGATAATTAAATGCTACACTTGCAGTTTCCTTATCACCTATTCAGGGGAGTAACCATAAATGGTGACAGTGAGGTAAATTACCAACTCTCGACTTTCAAATATTGATTACTTGGATAGAAGGGGGCTCGTGATTCGCGAGCTACTCTCTGGAGAAGAGTGACTTGTGACCAGCTCTTGACAGAGCGTTATTCATTTTGTAAGAGTCGTTGCAGATGACGTATCACTCTTAAGTTATATGTGCGCTAGCATTATTAGATTCAGAGGGAATGGCTTCACGTGTCCAACATACTATTCTCTGCAGTTCAACCACGTCTCATGTGGTGAGGAAAAGTAGATAGAAGTGTAGATTTGCAGGAAAGAGTTTTTATGTTCCCATGCAACATACCATATACAGTACCTTGTAAATTTGTTCCTAATGGCCGATAGATGCACATCCTTAAATTTTACGCCAAAATTTCTAAGATTTCTTTAACAGTGATAACCAGGGACGATAAACAATTGGCTAACATTAATTACCATATTTTCTCCTGGTAATGTCATGTCGTAGTTTTACAATCAATCAAAGGACACTTATTCACCCAAAACAAAGGCAATGAGACATACTGTTTCAACACAAACTATGTACAATAACTGGTGTGACTCAGAATGTGTTTGCTGAAGGAACCAAGCCAAAAAAATTCCACTGTTGTAAGCCATTAAAATGACTTTTACATAAGGCTTTACTACAGAGGAGAGTTACAGGGGTAAATAAGGAATTGAATTTACAAGGATAAAATTAAATAATTGAATAAGAACGGTTCTACAATTTCATACACAAGTAAGATATACCGGCTCTGTCATATGTAATTCGGAAAGGTGCTGTTATAACAGTTGAACTAAAGTGGAATGAGCATAATCGTAGCTGATGTGCTCATGGTGCTGAAGGGTGTGACACTGTAGGTGACTAGCTGTGAGTGGCACATCTAGAAACTCGAACCTGGAACCTCTTCCTGCCATGATGATGAACGAATGGTAGGTACCCCATCTTGTCTTCTAGGTGACCATAATCAGACAGGCCACATTTAAAAATCTCCAGCCTCCATCAGGTTATATAGAATATTTACACCACAGTGTACTTATCGCCCCACACAGCGTGGTGACGACCAAGGCCTTACTAGACAAACTGGAAAGGGTTAAGAAACTAAGAAGTAGGATTGAACAAGCTTTTACTGCAAAACTATAGAAGGAAATACGATTGAAAGCTGCTAGTTGCAGTTTGAAGTTAAATCACTATAGATAGGGAGCTAGCAGCACAAGTATTTTTCCTTCATATGTGGCAGTTAAACCATTCTATGGTCCACCTCTACCTAATATGTTGTTCCTAGATGAAGTCACTAGGGGAGAATATTTTCTCATCTATGACTTCTTCCCTAAATAAAAAGATCTAGAATCATAATGCAGAGGTAACTAATTACTGAAAAGGTGAACATGGCAGAATATTATAGTAGGAACATGGTAACTTTGTATGAAAGTGATAGGACATAAATGAAATGAAGTTAGCTATCTAGCATGATGTACTTTTACTGGAGCATAAATAAAATACATATTCTTTAAATTATATTTCCCTATTTAGGATACATTTAGTACAGGAAGAGGATACAAAATATTTCCTTTCTCTGTATTGTTGGAAAATAAATAAAATTCTATTTTTTTCTCCCTGTCATAAAACTGAAGTTAAATACAGCTTTTGAAATATGCTGAATTGATTCTTGAACAAAAGTGAATTTTGGTAGGATAAACTGATATGTTGGATTTTCATTCTGTATTATTACACAGACCTTCTGAAATCCACGTAGAAAATGTGGTGTTTGAATAGGTTTTTCAGTGTCATATATGACACAAGGTTAATGTGTTTTAGGAAGACCTCCCACGTGTGAAGATGGAGATAGAGGCCTTAAAGAGCTTGTCACACCACCATATCTGCAAGTTGTACCAGGTGATAGAGACATCCACACACTATTTTCTCGTGATTGAATATTGTGTTGGTGGGGAACTGTTTGATCATATCGGTAAGTAGAACTACTGCATTTATCATATGTTATTATGTGTTAGTCATAGTTCTACTTCTACTTGTCAAATGTGACTTACTAATCTTGATTCATAATGTACACATTTTTGAATATTTAATTGTAAAATCGTTCAATGTAAAATTTGCACAAAAATAATTTTAAAGTTTATTTGAGATGCGTGTGCATCATTATTTGGGGGCCCCCCCAAATTGTGCTTGTCTAAATCCAAATTTTATACAATAATTAATTTATCATGCATAGTTTTCCTCAATTTCATTTTATGCTCTTGTAGAATAATACTAGACTGTAAATACTTACGTACAAATTTCATGTATACATAATATTTGGGCAAATGTTAATGATGTAGCCCTCACACCAAAACAAGAGGGGGATGTTTGTGTTTGCATGTGTGTCTGTCTAGCTAGCAGGGACTGGGACTGTCTCTCTTTCTTGATCTTTGTCTACATGTATGTATGTATGTGATGTGTATACGGGTACACGGGGCATATCTTTGTTGGTACCAAACATTTAGGGGATGTGTACCTAGCATCAGGACAAACAAAAGAAGTTCATGTGAATGTGGATCCAAAGCCCGTTTATTTCTGAGTTACATAGCAATAGATAAATTCATAATGTAACACATGTGTACTTGAAACAGTAGATAACAAATTAATTGTAAATGCACAAAGCTGGAACTGTAATATTGTTCGTTGTACTCCAGCCTTCATGACCACACCATTAGTGTGCAGTTGTTCAAGTTCCAATCCCATAAATCAGTTAAAGTGCATATGGGAATAGGGCTGCATACTATAAACATACTGTGGTACGTAAGTGCTGTAATTGTAATGGGTCTTTACATAAAAGTTTGCCGGATAACATCAGTTGAGAGTCTCAATAAAGGTGGTAACAATTTAAAGACCAAATTCCCGATTAAATCACTTGAAGTTTAATTATTTTAACTGGTCCAAAAATCAAATTGTCACAAAAATTTACAAAGATGTATCCCTAGGGATCAAGATGTCTGATGCAAGGGTCACTTTAGGCCTGGTTGGAGTTTCGCGCCGAAAAGACTGCAACGGTAAACGTGTATTAATCTTTGTACACCAGATATTCAGTTAAAGCGAATACAGTATTATCTGCTGTGAGTAACACGCGAGCAAAGCAGCGGGCGCACTGCTAGTTTTGTATAAAGAAAGTATGTAACAACATGTTTTGAAATGCCTATCCTTGTTCAAACCTCTTTGAAATTGGTTTGGCTGGTAACTCTTTCAAAGTATTTATTTGTGTCTGCATCAAGGTCGTAGAACAGGTCTGGACACTCGCCTATCTACCAATGTATTTTCCTTGACCTCCTTTTTGTTTGGCTGTAGTTCGTCAAGTTACCGAGAATGTTGTACTTTTTGGCGCTGTAATCTGGGCGGTAGGACTGAAACTCAGCCCACTTTTTTCCATTGTTAACATTATAAAGTAAATAAAGATTTCTGGAGTCATGATTTAATATTGTGAGTGAAGGAAGAATTTTAGAATTGATAAAAAATACGTTTTGATAAATGGTTTATCTTAGTTGAAGGGAAGTGGGCTGAGTTTGAGCTCGACCGCCCGGATAACAGTGCCAAAAATTTATAGCATTATCAGTAACTTGGTGAACTGCAGCCAAACAACAAAGGGGTTAAATTTCCAGGCGAGTGTCCAGACCTATACTTCTATGGGCGTGGTCTGCATTTAACACTTATTTCTAACATCTAGGTTGTGAAGTGTGTTTTACAAAGTATATTTTTGTTGATAAAGGCTGCATTTTTACACCCATTTGCTTTATACAGATAAGTTGCTCATTATAATAGCCACATTTCCATTGCTTCAGTGCATATAGTTTAATAAAGTATAGCTGTGACCCAAAATTACTTCAATTTGTTATTCAAACATTTTTTACATAATTATTTTAGAATCAAATGTCATATTAGCCTGAACAGTTTAAAAATAAGAAACTTGAAACCAGTATACACATTATTATTGGGTACTGTTTTACCACAGTTCGACATGTGCGACTTGCAGAAACCTATGCCAATAAAAAATCTAGCAAGAAAAAGGCCTCTTGATCATGCTTGTATATAGGTCAAAAGCTGATAAAACTGATATCAGTAGGATGAGATTCTAATCTTTTGTAATCACTCGCACTTTTAGTAAAGGAGCTAATTGTTTTCCTTGTACAGTCAATTCCCGACTATCTGCACTAATGGAGGGGGCAGATGCCTAGGATAATCCACGTTTACCCTTTCTTAGATCTCAGTAGAAAGAAAAAAGTTTAATTTCATTCCTGCAGTAAGGCAGCAATTTAATACAGTAGATTCTCGAGTACTCGCATTATTGATTAGGTGGTATGCGCTAATAATCTTAAAACAAATATAGTAAAAAAATCATAGATATTTTAATTATCTAAGAAAAAATCTCGATAATCCATTCATGAACGACACATGGAATAAGCCCGTTAACCCACTTATTCGTGGAACTAATTGTTTCACTTGCTGGCAAAGACTTAAATGTTCATAAAGCCTTTCAAAATATGGTTGCGGGAGTAACACGTTAGCGAACATTATGCGAGTGAACACAGTGTGTATTTATAAATAACCAAACAATTTTTCACCTTTTTTGCCAACTATATAAAGTGAAATATTTTGTGCGGATAATCCGCAAATCGGATAAACTGCGCACGGATAGTGTGGAGTCAACTGTATAGACTTATTCTAGAACATTCATTCCTTTAGTTTCATAGTTAATAAAAATACAAATTACAGCACAATTTTCTTTTGAAAACATATGAGACAGCTGGGAAAAATACCCCTTTATTTGTATTTTAAGCGTAAATGAGCCGTGTTAAATGTCAACAAAAACAACTGAGAAATTAAATACACTTGATTAATATTAAGTTGCAGTTTATGAATGAGCTTTAGTTTCAGGGTTCAAAATAAAAAGATAGACTATTAAAAATATTAATTGTGATATTACCTATAATTGATATTTATTAGAAATTGTAGCAAGTGGACTTGTTAAAATTAAAAACCTATAGTTTATGTTCAGAATGAAAAATTACTATAGGATTGTAAAGAACGGCTTCCATATGTTGCCTGGCTAGCACTAATGTTCTTTCCCGTCTCCGGTTCTGCTCTACCACCATCCAGCACATGGCCAGTCCTGTGGTGGGTCAGGAATAGCAAGCATCCCGTTATCCTACACAAGTTGTCGAGCAGTGCAGCTGGCAACATTGTATTTGCAAGGCGCCACCCTCTTGAGTGACGAGACCGTTTCCTACTGCAGACGTGGCAATACTCCTTCCCCCACCTTCGTGCCCCTTCCTGGTTCCCCAAAGCAAACCAGCCAACTACTGATAGTTCAGAGTTCTCACCTTAGAGCACTGCACAAGCAGATACTTTGACTATGATGTGCGACGTGAGATGTATGATTTTCAAAAGCTTATAATCATTAACCTGACGTGTTACGTAGCATCTGAAGGTACTAATCTAATCTCTAATAAGTAATAACCGTACTAAGCTTTTATGTGATTGTTTTCCCCAAACTTTGTAAATAAATATTTAAAATAAGAAAATAGAAATGTCTCGTGCAATTCCTGTACATTGTGAAGCGACCAGCCTGCGCTTGGGGTACACTTTTTCGATAAGTCAGTTGTGTTTCTACGGTTTTGCTCAGTCTCTGTTAATGTTTAATTGTTTGCTTAATTAATGCTAGCCAGTGTTACTGACACTTCAGAATCAAGAGCTGGTCAGCCTAGTATCAGTTAGGTGTAGGGCAGGGTTGATGCATTTATTAATGTCAAAAGCCCCAGTGTGTTGCCCGGCCACCCTACTTTAAGATATTGGCTGTAAATGATTAAAATTATAGTATTTATATAATTGTAAGTCAGTAGTAATTGTTTCAATATGAGTTCCATGTTGTCTTAAGCTTAATAATCTCCTAAGAAAGTCATTTGGATAAATAATTTAAATATAATTTTTCTGAACAGGATATCACTAAGAAAACCCACTCTAAATGTAAAACCATTATTGGGCCTGGCGAAACAGTACAATGACAGAAAATCGCGTCTGGATGCAAAATCTAGTAGTTAGTCTTTGTTCAAAGTTCTCAATGATCTGATAACACGTGAATTAAAAATTAATATGTCTTATGTGGACTTTTCTGAAACTGCATGAAATTTAAAGCAACTTTGGACTCTTGGAAAGTTTACGAGAATTTGATCTTTCAAAAGTTATTGCAGTTGGAAAGTTTTGGTATTTATTTTAAAGATGTGTAGGTGAGTTCGTCCAACCCGGCCATAGTACCGCTGGGGCAACACTGATAGGGGTTCATAAAGGGTACTGCAAGGTGTACGGCCGGCCATGTCCGATGCCAAGATTTTATTTAATTTAATTTTTATTGTAATAATTATTGAATAAAATAGTAATACATCTTTATGCTCAGCAGAATTTTGTCGATTTTTCTGTGATTTTAGTTTGGTTATTTTGTATCCAGACTGGTTATTTGGTCTTGCTAAAATGTTATGGAACATTTTACCGGAAGGTAGGCCACCATGGTATCTTGGGATGCAATTGTGGTTGCCGTGGCTGGTCACTTTGTTCTTGACTGTCGAGGAGGCCGGACGTGTGCCGTGTTGTGCGAGGTTGGCACGTGGTAAGCCGAGGGGCGCTGTTATGAATATAGCACATCCGAATTACCAACGACTACGATATGCGGGACACTCCACAACTGCTACCTACCCTCACGCCATCTTGAGTTCCACTGGTTTCTTGAGGGGTCCGGAACTACTTGCACAGGAATGTATCCCTGCGCGCCAGGTGCAGAAAATAGGTCCATTTACAATATGTACACATTACCGAACATTACTGCCCGCCGAGGCCGACTGAGGTCTCTAATACAATACAATATGTACATAACTACAACACTCCAACATAATGCAGCACATTACTAGCACGGCAATGGGTACAGTTTTTGCACTGGTCGCCGCATCTGTCCCTTTTGTGTGCACACGTCCACCACTCGTACCGTACCATCTTGTCCAGGATACAACTT
>PNEQ01028625.1:0-13560 GCA_003012365.1 Medauroidea extradentata | reverse complement strand
TTCAATTCGTGTAGCTTGTAAAAATCAACTGCCGGTGACCAGTGTTGCCAACTGAAGTTTAAAGAAAACCACTAATGGCACTGGAATAATCACCGGAGACCTATATTATCAATAGAAAAGAAAATTTCCAATTTACTAATACCAGTTTAAACTGTCTTCGCCTCCCTGTTTAATCAACGTATAAGTTACAAAACTTGACTGGTAGTAGACTATCTGAAATCTCAGTAACTGGTAACAAAACAACTTAAGTGGCAATTCTGGTAGGTTCGGCTATATTCGGAACACTTCGGCGAGAAAGCACTGCAATCGTAGCTTCTAACACAGCATTACGTAGCCAATCCCATCCCGTGTTCCTACCGCCCGGCCACCCCTCCAACCCCTTCATTCACCCGAATACTATCGCTGCAACTGTATCCACTAGAAGCGATATTGCAAGCGCTTTTCAACAGCTTGCTTTGGTTGTTTACTAGTTCTTATCTTCCAATTGACAGTGTTGTAATCCGAGCGGGATTCGTAAGAGATACACCTATCTGCAGGAGTCATAGTTAGCTTCTAGTAGAGGCAAGGTTACAAGTAAATATTTATTATAATCAGAGAATTGTCAGGAAGCTGCCTGGGCAAGCACTGCTTGCCTTGCTTACCCTGACGAGACGCCACTGGTTGAGAGGAAAACGGGAAAATGACGTCATCCAAGATAGCCGCCGTGAATCCTCAAATCCTCAGCCTCCTGTCTCTTGTTCTAGAACGCTCTTTTTCCTACTACTCCCCTTGTTGTTTGGCTGTAGTTCGTCAAGTTACCGAGAGAATTGTACTTTTTGGCGCTGTAATCCGGGCGGTCGGACTCAAATTCCGCCCACTTTTTTCCGTTGTTAACATTATAAAGTAAATAAAGATATCTGGAGCCACGATTTAAAATTGTGAACAAAGGAAGTATTTCATAAATTAATAAAAAAAAGTTTTGATACATTGTTTATCTTAGTGGGAGGGAACTGGATGGAGTTTGAGCTCGACCGCCCGGATTACAGCGCCAAAAATGTATAGCAATATCGGTAACTTGGTGAACTGCAGCCAAACAACAAGGGGGTCAAGTTTCCAGGCGATTGTCCAGACCGGCTTTTCTACGACCGTGTTGTGGACTCTACTAACAGTGTCTTCCTATTGGTTGTTGATTTTCGTCTGCGCTGATGGCTACCTTTCCATTCTTTTCCCATTATCAAGTGACAATAAGCTTAAGTTAGTTCAAATTAGTTAAAACTAGGTTGCATTAGTTCAGACTGATTTTAAATATAGAAAAAGAGTGTTTTGCTCTGTTTAAAGGCCTACCTCGTAGCGCGGTGGGAGCAAGGATATGGTTTTACATGTTAAACTAAATTCCGTGTCGCTCAGTCACCATTTGAGATATCGCTTTCGGATGGAAACCATTTTCTGCACTGATAAGAGGAGAATACTGCTACGTAAACGAAAATGTGAAAAGAATTTTATGAGTACGGGGTTTCGAGTGTTTAATCGACATAAAAACATTTATTTGCTCATAGTTTTCACGGTAACTTATTGATATAACTTGCTAAACGATTCCGTAGCAGTGTGGGCCGTATCGTACTGAACAATAAAGTCAGTGGTGGCATATGTGTAGGTTTGAAAGTGACTGAGATATTTAGGAATATACTTTAACCTGTAACGCCCTATCCTTGCTGCCGCCGGAGTTTTGAGGTAGGCGGAAGTCTTAAGTTAAGAAACTACAACAACAATAAATATGCGGCATTGCTCCGCGACTAGCGTCTACGCAAAACGGTGCGCGCGCAGTTCAAAACCAGCCAATAGCATAGTAGTGTCATCTATTACTTTCACACTCTTTGGAGAGCGTACAACCTTTCGTGTCGTGTTCTCTGCTGGGACTATTGGCGCTGGCGCATGCGCACAGCAGTACTGACGTTATCTCTTATGGGAGATGAACGTTTGCACTGGCCGGACTCTGCTCTCTCCTTCATGTTGTGAATGTAGTTCCTCAGTTCTTACTATGGTGGCAGCACCTACTGTCACAGATAGTACAAGTCAGCGTGTTTACAGTCAAGCTTTGATAAAGATGTCATCGGGAAACAAACGAGTTATTTGGTGTTTTAATCTGAAAAGGATAACAAAATGTGAGAATTATTTGTGACTGTACACAACATAGTTGTTCATATAGTCTGTGTTTGCGTGAGAGTGATTTTACTCAAGTTGTGTATTATTTGGTTGAGACGTTACGCATATTTTGAATTGCTCCGCCTCTATGCACCTAGTTCTGTATACTGGCGCAGTTAAAGTTTTAGCAAATAGATAAAACTGACTTACAAAGATAAGTTAAATGCAAACAGTCGAGGCCCTGATTTAAATTTTGGTCCCATACCAAATACACTAAAAATAGTTTGCAGTGTACAGTTATTATGTTTGATTCGTTCAGACAATTTGGTTGTTTCAGTAGAATTCCATACGTTTGACCTTGAAACATTTTGCAAAACACTGTGAAAACACCTACTGTCTTAATTCACCATCTTCTACTGTTGGGAATAAGTTTAGCAGTTTCGTTTAAAACAGAACATGTGTAATACTCTCCGTCATCGTTTATGATTAATTTAAAGTATAGAATTGTTAGTGTAGAATTTACGGTAGTTAAAATAGGGTACATTTCACGTTCCAAGTTTGTTGAGGTTATTCGTTTGAGGCTTGTAACCTGGCGAACATGTCCTGAGCGTCATGTACTCTACAGTAACACTATAGCAAACACATCCTAACTAAAGACGTTACTACGGCTAGCATGTGCGTCGAGATGCTATCCTCCTTATGTATACTTATATATCGACGGACGTAAAAAACATACCCGTCAGAGACTCAAGAGCCGGTGCGCGAACTGTAGCTTTAAATGCGATCAAATATGGCAGCCTATAATTATGTGTTCAATTAAACATGTTTAAAACCTCTAGTTTGACTGTGACCTTAGCACAGTGAGACCGAATACATTTGTTTGACCTCTAGCGTAGTTCGGACTCTTCACACCAAGCCACAGCTCGACCCAATAAGGGCAACACGTCCGTTGTGTTTTCTCCCTGTTTGAAGGCGGCGGGACTGGCACGACAAAAAAAAAAAAAATAAAGAAAAACTCATAAAATACTGGAGAGCGAGAGAAGGAATTTGAAACCTCCCCCTACCAGACTTGACACGCTCCTAGCTTCCCTTTCGAGATGCCAGCGCCTGCATCGTACTTTCCAGCTTGACTCACTTGAAAACATAGAATGTGGGAAAGGAAACCCGAAAAAGCGCAACAGTTACGGAACTTATATATATATAAATAAATCAATAAATAATATATATATATAGTATACATACACACGACTTACAAACACACACTTTGAAATGCTTGAAACATATATGAGACCCTGTAACTTAGCGTCCTGATCACCCTTTTCATTGCTTTCGAGATATTTATTTAATCGTAAAAGAGAGAAGATTTGTCTTACGGTCGAAAATAGTTTTTCACGTTTTATAGACAAAGAAGCAGTAGCTGCGCTAGCCTTTTCGGGCCCCAAGAATTGGCTCTTCATGAGGTCCTTGTAGTCGTAGCAACCAAAACCGAGAACAACTGTTCCAGTAGGCCTAATTTCAATACAAGTAAATGTTAACGTGCGCGCGCGCACACACATACATACATACATACACACGTACATATGCATGCATACATACATCCTTCATACATAATGTCAGTTAAAATAACAGAAAATTCAAAATATTTAACACAAGGTAAAATTATAGAAAAATTAGGTCATGTGTAGGTTAGTTTAGTTGACACTAAAAATATTTGTAAAATACATAAAAATTAAAATTATGTAATGTAAAATACGAAATTTACTAACGGCAACGTGTTTGAATCTGAAAGTAAATGTGAATTATCAGTTAATATCTTAAAATAGTCATGACCTCCAGCCGAGATTGAAAATTCTTGTACCTGACCACCCACCTGCTGTTGTTCTCTAGCTCTTACAATATGTTTAAAATACTTTTACAACGAACGACGGGAACAGAGCTGCTCCTCAAGCATTTTTTTCTGGCACTCGTTATTTTTTTGTGCTGCCCGAACCATATTTCATGCCGGTATCGCAATCACAGGATATAATTTTTATTTACAAACAAAACACATAGAGTTATTCAAAATCAAGCCACGCACCCACATCGCGATGTCGAGGGATAAGATTTGCCTCAATTTACTGTTTTTAGTCAGTATTAAATGATTGGTAGCCTTGAAAAAAAAAATATTGTGGCGAAATACGAAATTTTAGGTAACAAGGCGGTGATAAGTGTAAAACTGATAGTGTAGCGAATTTTTCGGCCAACACTTTACTTCAGCACAATTAAAAATATATAACCATCAGAATTTTATACTTCCATTTCGCTTCTATAGCGCCTACTTAAAGAGTGATAGTTCCAAGCTGCCGACAGACCGCTGTGTGTAATTTTTAGTAGCCAGCCGGCCAAAAGTCTAAATTTTCACTCCTGTTTTTTAAGCATTCCTGTTGCTAATTATCACTAACAAAGCCCTGAAGTATGAAAATTAAGGAGTTAAACGTCCCTCTGCCTGGTAGTTGACCCTCCAGGAAGTTGACGTTCCTGTTATAATATAATACATGCTGCGAGGCGGGCGCGCAGTTAACAATTTGAAGGTGTACAGTGAAGCAGTAGGCTTAGGTGTTCTCACTGATTGAACCAAATACTTTAATGTAGCAGATTAAGGCGTGTTTCTTCATGTTAGCTTACAATACGGTCGAAAAGTTATGTGTTGTTATTTGGTATGCCACTGACGCGCAGCAGTGGATGGGCGAGCCAAACGTCACAGTTATCTTCGACACTCGCTGTCACAGACGTCGCTCGCCACGCTACTTACCGATCACATTCTCGTCTTTCAACTCCCGGAACTCAACTTAGGACTGGGCTAGCTACGTCGTCCTGAAGAGGAGTTTCTAACAAGATGTTTTCTATAAAATCAATATACGCGCGTATACTCATTTGTTCGTAAATTACCGCACCGGGAACGCAGTTTCTGTCCAGAAAAGGTAAAATACTGTTTCCTGTAGACGCTACGTTTTACTTTAGTCCTATCGTATGTCATTAGAGAGAGAGAGAGAGAGAGAAGAGAGAGAGAGAGAAAGAAACAAAAAGTAAAAATGGTTAAAAATTAAAATTTTAAAACATTGACGCAGTCTCCTAAAGGTAAATGAGAAAAATACATGGCGTCTATAGTTTAATCTTTTGGATTTTGGCGCACACAGTAACAATATGCTGTTATATGCAGTTCGGAAAAAAGTGAGAACTCACAGAAGCCCTGATGAATTTCTATTTTCAGCTAATTTGTATCTTACCACGCGTAACAGCTAACGACGGAAAATGTTTAACTTCTCTGGACATAACACATTATGTTTGCGCGCGTTTAAAACGAATTGTGAGGTCGGAAGGAAACTATATAGTTTTGTAAAACCTTTTAATAATAATATAGGCAACAAATATGTCGAATTAAGTAGAGCTTATTTCAGAATAGTTTCATTTTAATAAGTAAATAAACTTAAATACATGCCACAATGCGCTGCCGACCGTACCACGAGTAAGGTGACTATTGTTATTATTCCATTATATGATGTAATAGATAGTTAAAAAAATTTTTAAAGGTTAAATATTTAATGCTCACTTTCTCCCGAATGACCTATACAAGATATTATTTGCGAGCTACTGGACTACAACGACAGTTACTGGGCGTGGACTCTAGGTTCGACTCTTACTTGATCAACTCTTGTCATATAGTCTCTATGCCCACAATGCTCAACTGACATTGGTCTATCCTCATCCAATGTGTTATGGCGGAGGTCTGGTGGAGAAGCGGGACCGAAGTGCGTCTCAGGGCTGAGCCCCATACTCCTACAAGGGAGAGATTTCATGGAAGGAGGCGTGCATCGTGGTAGAGAGGAAGTGGGCAGACATGGCCGCAATTGGGACTATGGCTACCTCCCCAAGTGTAGCCTACCTATAGCTTCATCTTCCTATAGTCTAAGAATAGAGAGGGAAAACCGGTATAGACACCCTCTCGACATAAAAGAAGTGTAACCATTCAGAAGTTACATGTATGAAAAATAAAATGGCTACTGGAAACAGAGAAAGGCCCAGGATTTTTTAATTCGTGGAAGGATGAAATTTCTAGTAGAGAGGAGGGCGGGAACTGTCTTTTAATTTAATTTCCTTTTCTTTGATTTTTGGGAGTCAACCAAGAGAGATGATGCCGTGACCCGACCGAAGTTGCACAGAAGTGAAATACTTCATATTCGGAAGTCATCGGGTTTGATTCCCTGCTCCAACTGTATTGATTTATTTTTCACAGGCTTTTTAGTTACTATTCCAGGTGGTCTGTGCTCTTAGAGTATAGTTAGAATGAACTAGTAACTTGTTTACGAGAGTGTTCGGTATGTAATCTACCTTTCTTAGGCTTCTATGGCAACCAACCAGTTATAGTGATGTTTAATAACTAGCATTCTTCACAAAATGAATTAATTAAATTCTTCACAACTATAAAAGTAGTTAATTTATGCTAAGTAAGTTACATCTGTGTGACGGCCTTTTTACTTTGTCCTGCAGAGTTTATTTTTAAAATTAGACATAAGGTTTCATCTTCCTGATAGTATTGCGACATTGATACTACTAACATGACTAATGTCTTCACAAAATGCGATTTTGCCAATATCGCACAATTTTTTTATGATAACTGATAAATTTTTAAGGAATGTCTGAAAAGGTACATCTGTACCCAAAGTTGCACCGACGTGCCGTAATTTTTAATTTACGTGCCGGGTTACGTGCATGCCAAAGTAGAATTAAAGCAAAAATGTTGATTTTATGTATAATAAATAAACAAAGATCAATACATTCAAGCATAAAGCTACATCTGAATAAGCATTTTTAAAATGTTGTAAATATTTATTAGTCCTGTAGGCCCTAAACGACTAACTAACTCAAACGTCAACATAACTACGATCAAGCGATATTTCTGTCATATAGTTAAAATAAAGAAAACCTAAGGAGCGCATGTAAACTTCAAATTGAATTGGCCTTTAAGGTGACGATCATATTTCTAGAATTTATGTGAGTGTTATACATGAAAACCCAATAGTAGCCTACTCGATATTGCAAAATTATTGTGGTGAAATTGTTTTTACTACGTAACCCAATTTCTAAAAACAAAATCCTGTATGGTTTTCGCTAGTTACCGATTTAACGTTCCCATTAATTTTGGTAAACTAAATGATTAGCCGAAACCTAATGTTTATTTGACAGGACGGAAGTACAACGTGACAGCTTTAGATAAAAGTTTTTGCCTGTCCTGAATGATGTATGCATATTCCCTAGCACAACTGCTGCAACTCACAAAATATCTTACACTTATGTAGAGTATGACGGAACGCGCCGAATGCTTTCCGCCCTGCTCGTATCAACCTCGTAGGTGGCCCCGAACAGTAGAATATCAGTTTCTCTTCGCTCTCCCGTTGTGATAACAGCACTAAGGAGCTCAGTGGACAACTAACCCGCCTACTACAGTAAGTGTTAACATATTTATGAGTTGCAGCAGTTGTTTTCGGTAATACATATATACATTTCAGGGTATACGAAAACTATTATTTAAAAATGCTACGTTTTACTTTCGTCCTTAAATATACGCAAGGTTTCGAAAAAGCTATTCAGTCAATCAAAATTAATGGAAAGGTTGTTGCATTTAGGCAAACCTGAAGATAAAATATATTAACCCTAATACAGAATAATAGTAAGAGACATAAATCAGACTAACTGACAAGATCACTACGCCTGCAGTGTCTGCTTCGACACACATCAAGATATATTTTTAAATTATACACCAAATGGCACTGTAAAAAGACGTACAATAAGTGTATTCGTAATAGTACTTGACTACGGAAAGGGCCTGCAGCACGCAATACCACATATAAAATTACATGCAAAAAATTTTAAAACAATCTTGAGAAAAAATCATGAATGAAAAAAATATACATTTGTAAATGTTTAAGATTGAGAAACTGTCCACTATAAGTGTTACTAATTTCATCAAATATTACAAACCAAGCCACAAAACAATACAGTACCCAAAAGTACAGCGCCTCAAGCCTTTTCATATTTGTATACATAAGTATTTATGTGTATATATATACATATATACACACATATATGTGTGTATATATATACATATATACACACATATATGTGTGTGTGTGAATTTAAAAAAATTGTATTTAATATTTTTACTATAATTTTTTTTTCTTTTTTTAGTCTCAAACCTCTGTAACTTATTTATTGGTTTGACGGAGTACTTTTACAAGTCATTGCAAGTTAAATAAAAGCTTGTAAAAAGTTTGAAAAAGTAATAGTTTTTAGTTTTAGTTCTCGTAATTTTAATAATAAAATTATATACATTGTCACCAAACTTATATAAGTATGCCAAATTTCAGCTCAATCAGATTCCAACAAGGGGTTGGAAAATGGTTTGCAAATTTTGAAACGGTAAACTTACATACCAACACTGCAGGTTAAATATAGCTTGTAGTAATGAAAATACATAGTTTAAACTACTGTACACAAATACATTTGATTTATTTTGTCAGCTGTACATTCATAACGCAGACGTGAACCCATAAAAAATAGCAAATGCAGTGTATTAATTGCGAATGAAAAAAAAATGTTTATTTTTCTTTCGAAAAATAAATAATAAACTCAACATATAAAAAAACTAAATTTCAATAGTGGCAAAATGTTATTTCAAATGCCATAAGAACTTAGCCTATCATATTTTTTCCTTCACATTAACTGCGTGTTTTTAACGTAACGTAAAGTCAACTTAAAAAATCAAAATCCGTTTAGAATTGAAACGTTACTGTTTTTCACTGTATTGTTACTGTAGCGTTTTATAGCACAACTTTCGGCCAAATATAACAATTTTTATTACTTGCAAATTTATTGAACCCTTGCGACTTTAACTACCCACAACACAGCGATAAAAAGAGCTTACAAAACGTATGTGACAGATTTTCAATTAATCTCACCTTAGAAGGAGAATGGGTGTCAAGAGTATATTCACTGAATGCAAAATAAGAATTTAAAACCATATATGCTGTCATAATTTTTCATGAAGTAATTAGAGACTTTGTGTAAGTCACTACACATAATTGAAAAAAGGATGGGCTTATTGAATGAACGGTTTTTGATTAGCTTTTTATTAGATAGCATGCACAAATAAATAAATATTAAATAAGTTCTCGCGAACCAGGTTATGTCAGCTACTAACAAACGATTTTCTTAATGCCAATCTAGATGTAGGTAAATTGATGTTTGGCTTTATTTTTAATTCAGTAATGGTGCGAAATATGCTAACGTTATTCAATCAATAAATTACACATTCGTCCTGAAAAACAGAACCCCGAAATTCTTAACTGCATAAGAAGCAATGGCGGTCGAGCGCTTGCCTTACACCTAGCCGATCCTAGTTCTATCCCTGTTGTTTGACCTCCGGATTTACACATGTAGGGTTGTGCCGGGCGATGTCGCAGTTCGGCGGTTTTTTTTTTTTTTTTCGGGATCTCCCATTTTCCCCACCATTACATTACGGCACTTCTCGATACTGATCTCATTCACCCTCATCGACTCTGAATGTCCTTGATGACAATATCCTTCAGTTCCGCAGTAAACTCACAGTTTATTAAATACTTTATGTTGACATTTACAGTATATGTTTTTTCCTGATGTAGTAAGTGTACAGCTCTCTCACTTACACCTACCTGTGTACTTTGCTGCTCTTGCTGGTTGCTCTCTTATTAGAGGCTCAAGCATTTACTTGTCGTTTATTCATCACAACACTGAATAACGGTTTTTATTATTTCCCGCTCTCTGCTATGCATCTCCTTTCCGCGCCTCTGCAGGCTACCCCTTTCACCATCCAAGTTTTGGATTTACACAGAAGGACGATATTTTCCTAACAGCTACTACACGGCTGTCGACTCTGTGTCGCCTCCTTACCTCATCTTTTTTCCTTTGTTCTACTGTCCACACACCCTCGCGCTGTGAGATGCCGAAATATGAATAATGGTATTTGTGTTACATTCATATGCACAAATAATTTTAAAATGCGGTGTTTTCCATGAGTTACATTTGGTGAATAACATTGAACACTGTAAAAAATAGTTTGCATTCACTTCGTTATGGCATGGAGAGTTTTTATTTTATTTAAGTTCCTCGAATAAAATAATATTTTTCATAGCATTAATTGTGAATCCAAATGTTTAATTTCATTACAAACAATGTTTATTTCTTGCAATCAAGTTTCATCATCATTCAGTGATATTGGGATTGTTTGCACCTTGCACGAATGTGTACGGACATTAAAAAAAACCAATCCAGTAATTTTTAAATAAGGCTGTTCATGTTATAACGAGCTATATGCATAAAATAAGAATGTGTTCTTAGGAATTGAGTACAAGTAGATGTAATAGCTTCATTTCATATGCATAACGTTTTACCTGTAGTATGAAGTACATACTGGAAAAGCTGACATTTCCAAAAATTTTCTTGGAAAATCAAGAATTATCTATAGTCCTGCCGGGATTAGAACTGGTGGTATCTTTCCTGAACCGCATGGTCAGTCTAGTTAGAAGTGTCGTGCAATACGTTGTCCATAAATTCAGTGGAGCCAATGAGGAAACCAGAGCACAGTGTAGGTAGGTTGGTGTATGTTAGGCACAACACAGTCGGCAGGCGTATGTACTGAATTATCGCCTCTACACGCAAACTCAGCAACTGGTGTGCAGAGCTGTACTATTATTCATATTAGTTCAAATTCTAAAGCTAATTTCTATAGTAGTGTTTTTCAAATCCGGTTGGAATTTTCGTAGATACGGCAGTTTACATAAACTGTTTTCAGCCATTTTGAGAAGCTTGGTATTCCCGTTTCCAATAAGCGATCCTAATTTTTAAACTGATAGGAACATTTTTTGTTTTCTTTTCATAGATGTATGCACGTAATGTGCGTTCAGATGTTTATTTCAAACATGATTACTCCTATCTCTCTGCAATGCGTTTCAAGCGGCTCCATTAACTTGTTCCCCCGACGACTCAAAATTTAATCCAAAGTGTTTCCTCGTTTTGTGCTGTTTTGTGCTGCAAACCAAAAGTTTTGTGCGCAATTCCTTTGGACGTTACATGCCTTTTGAATCGGAGGGAACAAGTTAATGACTCTCCCCAGACATAAAATAATTCATCGAAAAATTTACACATTATTGTACACGTTTTGTGCTGAATCGTGCGCCCAGTCCCGAGTTTTGTACGCCATTATTATCAGGTACAGCACTCATCAAATGTGCCGTAACTGCAGCACCTCGCCCCTCGTAACGCCCAACTAAAGAGATATTTGTCTACGTAATCTTTATGTTTTGTGCTGATTGTGCAATTTCTAGCTTAGCATAAATTGATTTCAGGTATTGCAGCCTAATTACATTAATAAAATAACCAAGGCGGCATTATATTTCCGGCGCAACCTTTCGTAGCTACTGACAGACAATAAATTGTTACTATAGCCACAACAGATACATAATTAATAGTAAGTGGACGGTAACTTTTTTTACGTTCGTGGCACGGAAACTGAGAAGGCGATAAGTCGAATATATCACGTCCGTCAAACACATCATCTCACTCTAAGCGCGAAGTACTAAATTATAGTGAAGTGATTGATTTTCAACGGACTTAAAGCGATGACCTCGTTATTTTATTTGTGGAAAGTATGTGGTCAAGTTCAATGCAAGTTTCTATGATTTGGTTTTCCGACTACGGTTGATATTTTCTCAGCTACAGCAACGTGAAAAAAAGTCATTTTCAGCACGTATAAGGAGCTAGGAAATAATGGTCTTAATTAGCGGGCGGTATTTTTAAAATCAAAGAGGGACAGTTCGAAGTGTGTCATCTTTCCGTAGATAAAGGTAATGAACATATTTTTAATAGTTATACAATATAAAGCACTTTCAGTACCACGCTACAGCACAGCTCACGCACCCCGGATAGTTCCACAACTATTTAAGGGGCCAACATTTAGGGGCGTGCGATATTTAGAAATGATGTATCACGATGCAATATTTCAAAAGTATCACGATACACTCGATATATCGCGCTGCGATAAAATCGCAAAAAAATCGTTATATATTGCGCTGCGATTAATACCGCGCTATAAGATAAAATCGCAAAAAATTGCGATATATAGCACTAAGCGATTAAGGCCATGCCCGGTAGTTTTTTTCACGTTGGTGCAAAAAACTCAAAAAGTTTTCAACCAAATGGGTTGAAAAAAATTGAGAGCGTGTGAAGTCATACTATGCACAATTATACGTAGGCTTTAAAAAAATGAGTCGTTTGCCAGTAAAAAAAAATATTTTGTGCCATTTTGGCTCATTTTCATGCTAAAATATGTGGTACTTTAGGTGCAAGAATCTAAAAATCCATCGTGTTCATTGCAACGGAAAAATTCAGATAGAAACTTTGATGTATTAGTGACAAAATAATGTAGCGATTTTGTGATAGAGATATTAGTTCATTTTGGAAAAATTATTTTCGAAATCACTGCAAAACTACCAGGCATGGCCTTAAGAGGAGTCCTCGACTGGCGCATGGACGGCGTTGCAGCGTGTCCCGTGCATACATTTTTACGCGAAACCGCTTAACTTATTCATATTATGTTTACCTACGAAAAGAACATACACTTGAAACTATGCTTCTATTTTTTCAAAAATGCAGCACGCTTGTTAGAAACATGATTTTCGGGCCTCTCAAAAGGGCTAAAATCGGGTTTTTTAGACTGTTGTAACTCCGAAAATATTACCTGAATTCGTAAAGTGCAAAACGAGAGGCATGCGTTGGTCTTTACTTCAAACTATCCCAAAATAAAATATTGGGGCCACCGCTTAAAGTCCCATAGTTTTTTTTTTTTTTTTTTTTTTTGGGCCAGAAGTGTCTTCCGGCCCCGTTCAAAATATTTATTATTTGGAATGTTCAGGAGGTACATGTAAAATAAAACTTTCCAACAAAAATGTTCTTAAGTTCAAACATTGTTTACAAGAAAAATTAAATTATTTATAAAAATAGTAATTACAATTTGAGTGGTTCATGCGTTTACAATTGGTATTTTTTTGACGCTGCAGTGTTACAAAAAGAAAAATACAAGGAATACAAAAACATATTTACATGGTGTAGAAAACAATTTACATAACATTTAAATCTTCTCTTAACAGTTGTATCTTAATTTCAAAAAAATCATGTTTTAAGTACTAGGTATTGTTTTAACAACAAAACATATATTCAGGAAACAATTAATAGATTAATTTACAAAGATACAAATAATTACATATTTACATATAATGGCACCCATATCAGAGACTCAAACCCCCATCGTTAGGTATTATCGTCTTCAGAGTCTTGGTCGAGTAGATGGTCGGTACTGTGTAGAGGGCG
>PNEQ01028624.1:0-14790 GCA_003012365.1 Medauroidea extradentata | reverse complement strand
GCCAGCGAATTACGTCGCAAGTTGGTTCACACGCACAACTTCGCCCGGCGACACCTTAAGATCAACACCGACAGGATGAAGACTCGCTACGATAGGAATGCACCAGATGAAACATTCCAAGAAGGTCAACTGGTGTGGTTGTACAACCCTCAGAGAAAGAAGGGGTATTGTCCCAAGCTGCAGAAGAATTGGGAAGGCCTTTATGAAATAGTGAAGAAGATCAATGATGTTGTATTTCGGATTGTTCGTCGAGGCTCTCGGGTGGGAGGACCTAAAGTTGTACACATCGACAGACTGGCCCTCTACGATGGACCTGAGGCTGATGTGTCTGCTCGGGACAAACAGACTTAAGGAGGGGGCAGTGTTGCGTGCCATGTAACTGGAGGCCAGTGGTCGGCAGCTGTTTCGTAACACCTTGAGGGCTGGCCGATGATTTAAAGCCCGGGTGGCTCATAGTGGGAATCCCGCCGAAACTACGTCATAGATACCTGTCCCAACTGCGTCTTAACCCTTCGAGGGCGGCCGATGTGACTACAAGCACATCCGAAACATGATGAAATATCTATTTTTAGACACCTGTAATGTGGTGAACAACCGACTGTCTGGGCTAGTATAAAAGCACAGAATCGGCACATTTGAGTGGAGTTCGCTATTGGTAGTGCTAGAGGAAGGTGCTACGCCTGTGGAGAGAGACTGGTAAAGACATCTTGGTGACGTCAAAGTCTACTGTGAGGCGGCAGGGGGCTACCTTCGGAGCAGTGTTTGGTTATACAAGAGGACTGCTGCGGCGGGCTGACAGGCGAAGAGGAGGTGCGCGACGGGAGTCGAACAGAAGACCTCAAGAGTGAAGACAGCGGTGCACTCGGGGTGCTGCGCAGCACATGGTGAGCCATCACCACTTCGGACTGATAAGTTTGTACATTGTCATTATTAGAAATACTGTTGATTGGATATATGACTGAATTTTATTGTGATTTATAGTGTTTAATTAATTGATAGTAGACTTTTCTTGTGCTTTAATTGTCAAAGTTAATTAACGTGTCTGTGACAAAGGAGTAATTGTGTGCATAACTAATTGTGTTGTGAGAGTTCAAGTTGATTACTGTTTTGTGTATTTCGTAGCTTTGTGAGCTATTAAATCCAGTACTTAATTTAACTCTTTTATTTGTAATTACAAGACCTCTATCCCAAAGAACTCATGGGAATTGCCATAAAATTTGTACTCTCAAACTTGTAACAGTATGAACATTTTCTCGGCAAATGGTAGTTATAAATGGGTTGAAATATTACCGAAAATAATTCGACTTTACAACAGTACTGTACACTCGACGACGAGCCATGCTCCGATTGATGTCAAGGACGATTCCTTATTGAAGACTGTGTACAATTATAAAAAGAAATTGACCCAGTTAAAATGAAAGCACGCATTTGCAATATTGTACATATATCAGGGTAGAAAAATGTATTTACTCGTGGCTACAAACCACAGTGGTCTAACAAGCTGTTCACCGTTTATAAAATGCATCATAATAAACCAAGATCGTATTATCTGCAAGATATGATGGGAACAAAAATTAAAGACATATTCTATGCCCCGGAAATAACGGTTACGAAATTCCCACAAGAATATTTTGTAGAGACAATATTGCGTCGCGAAAATGACAATTATCTCATCCCTTGGTTAGGACATACTTCCAAATTTTATAATTGGGTATCAAAATCAACGATTATCAAGTAAAACTGACTGCTATATGTATTAAAAAAGACATTATATATTTATCAAGGAAATATGTTAGGTATTGTATTTAAAGGACTGTATGAAAAAATGTATTTATAAAAGCAATAAAATTTTTTTAAGAAGGTTATGTACAATATAATGTGTTATTACTTCAAACTATCTGCCTACTGAAATTATTTTCAAAGTGTGAATGTATTTAAAATGTTATGTGTACAATAAAGTATTTTATAATTTATAAACTTATCTTTTTTGATAATTCAAAGTGGGTTGGGTAGCTATTTTAAACCAATTCCGGGTGGACTGTCCCCGTAGCTAGAGGAGGGGACCACGTGTCTATTACTGTACCCTAGAACAACGACAGGGTGGAACTTGTTGACAACAGATGCACGAGTAATTGACCGCGCTAGGAATGCAGTGGTTCCTGGAACTCTCCCTCCCTCCCGCCCCTACACCGGGTGACGTCACAGCGATGGTCGCCGAAGATAAGCCGCACCTCCCCAGTCACCAGGCAATCCGACGCAGGACCTTTCCTCTTGTTTGCCGGGGGTGACAGTTCAAGTTTACATAAGGGAGTCTCTGTGCATAATATCTTCATATGTGTTCATTTGTGCTCTACGTGCTCAACATGTCGTCGCCTTTACCCATCCATATTAGCGATACAGAATTGGGGGCTATTGACCGTCTGGTGGAGCAAGCTCTGTCTGGTCGAACTCCACCAACCGTCACTCGTCGGATAGGAGAGTGTCGTCACATCGCCGCCAGGAGGCATTTTTAATTGGCAGGACCTCGTCCAGCTATGACTTCGGCTCCTATCAGGGGCCCCTGACCTTTGATCTGTTTCGACGTCGTTCGTCTGGGGGGTCCCTGTCCCCCATGGAAGAAGCCCGTATCCAGGAGGACGACAACTTGGACTGGGCGCAGGCCTTCGCCAAAGATCTGGCCGAGGTGTTGCGTCATGATGCTGACAGCCACAAGAGGATGCGTCCAGCCTCTGACGCCCCGCCTGCCACCTCCAACAGCCTGCCTGCCGCCTCCGACGCCCTGCCTGCCACCTCGCCGCATGTCGCTAGCAGCATGACGCCGGCCACTAGCTGGTCGTCGCTAGCCACATCGTCTGCCGTCTCACCCGCCCCCGCCGCACCCGGAGACGATCGTTTCCTGCAGCAGCATCCCTCGACATCAGGTATGCATCCTATGTGCTCCTCGCAGGCATCATCGGTTATAGAGGTTACATATCCGCATTATTCAGCTGACCGCCATGTCCAAGAACACTGGCATGACAACCAGATGGAAGAGTTGGAATGCAACATCTGTAACCCAGATTACCTGCGAAATAGTCGTAGCTCGTCTGCTACACAACCTTGTGGGCAGGGTCCTGTACCAATTGAAGTGCATGACTCTGACTCGCAATGTAGTGTACGTAGCCAGGGTGAAGTTTCGTCATTCCAAGTGGTTATGACTAATTTCGATGAAGTTCTCGCTGAGCAACGTCAGTCGAATGTGTCTGTCACTGCTCAGATCAATAATATCGTTAACCGATCTCATACGGTACAGGGGATGGCGATCCAAATCCTCTTCGATAATCACGTTCAAGAACAGTGTGAAATGAATTCGGTTATCCAAAATGATTTTGTTTGATTGCGTGACGCATATGAAAATACGGTTAATGATAATTTGACCATGCGGGGGGAAATCTCCCAGATTAGTCAAAGCCATTATCAACTAAGGAACTTCATCACTGAATCCCTGACGTTCCTAATGAATAATTGTGCTGCCGGAAACGATGCAGAAGACGAGTGATTCCCCCCATATTTATTAATTTAATTTATCGTTGCATTTCTTACACACTCTTAAAATTCGTATCACGTGAAATAGTGTGACAAGAAATATTGTTCACATCGTTCTTTTAAAATTTTTGTGTCCACACAATGCTAAAATATTTATTTTCGTAACTTGCTCCAGTGAAATGTGTGTAAAATCTTTATATGATAAAATTTATTTATTCGTGAAATGAATTTGTGTGAAACCTGCAGACTGATGGAAAAAAAGTGCAGCGATAATTTGTCATAAGTAATATTATTGTTTTGATATAATGTTGGGACTGATGGAAAAATTGCAGTGATAATTTATCCTAAGTATTATTATCGTTCAATAAATATAATGTTTGTGAAAACTTATATATATATATATATATTATTTCAAAGTAAATGTTTGAACCTAAATATTTGATGCAACTAACTTCCTTTCAAAAGTAATTAAACAGCGAGTGTGTGAAAATAAACATGCCTTTCACGTAGGCCAGTCTTACATGGCTAGACTTAAACAAAAATACTTGCACATGCAAAACACTGAAACAAAAATGTATGTGTGTTCCTGACTGCTAGCTGAGAGAAGACGTCTAAAAAAACACTTAAAACGAAAAATACTTGTACATGCAAAACACTTTGACATTGAAACAAAATTTTTGTACGTTTCTGACTGCTAGCGAGGGCATTTGTAAATGAAATAATTTTAAAATTTGGAATCCCTCAAAAATTGAACAGACCAAGGAAGTAACTTCACTAGTGACATTTTTAGGAAAATTAATAAGAATATAAAAACTGAAAACCAGTGCCTACCATCCTCAAAGCAATGGGGCAATACAAAGGTGGCATCGTTCATTAGCTGAGTTCATAAGACATTTTGTAGCACAAAACCAGAGCGATTGGGACCAATGGGTAAATTTTGCAACATTCGTACATAATACCACACCCCATATGGCTACCGGAATCGCTCCTCATGCACTCATGTTTGGTCGACCACCCAATATACCAGGTAGTTTGCAAAAGGAACCATTGGAAGTAAACTATAATTATGAGGATTATTTAAAAATTTTAAAGGCAAAATTGCAGGAAACATACAAACTTGCACGAAGTTAACTAGTAAAATCAAAGAAGTGAGTAAAGAAAAATATGACAAACAATTAAATGTAGACACTTTTGAACCAGGTGATAAAGTACTTTTATTTGACGAAACTGTCAGTTATGCAGTCATATTCTGTAATTGACGTAAATGGAGTAACTGTTACGTTATTGCAAAAGGTAAGAACGCTATTAAGGTTCATTCCAATAGTTTGAAACCATACTTTTAATGTGTTGCAGAAAAACTATCCTAATACTTGGGATCATCAGTGTCAGTGTAATCACATCTGAAATAAACTTAGATGTTAGTATTCAGAAGTTTGAAGATTCTCCAGGACTTTACTACGAATATTGTGGAGAAACCCAACTTTACAATACTCAGTGGAGATTAGTAACATACTTAAATATAAGTAGATTAAGTGAAAACTTATACAAACTAGCAAGGTATGCACATATAACAAATAACCTATGTAATACAGAACAACTGCGGTATAAAAATAAAACCCTTTGTTCAACAAGCGAAGGCAAAATCTTAAATAAACTGGATTCCATTAAGCAATTAAGATATGTACTATCAGACATAAGTTTCTCTGACCAAGTGAGATTAAGAAGGAAAAGAAGTATCTTTCCTTTGAATATTATAGGCCAATTAAGTAAAATACTCTTTGGTACACGTGGTGAAGAAGATGCTGACTTTTAAAATGCAAAAATAAATAATCTTGAAAGTGAACAATTCGAATTTTTAAAACTGTGTAAAGAACAAATTGTTGTTGTTAAATCTACTCTAGAAACAAAATAATAGAACTATTAATGAAATATTACAAAGACAAAATAATATAAATAATAGGCTATAAAAGATAGTTGAGGAAGTTAGTAAAAAGAATGATATGGTTTCTACAGCATTGTCAAATCAAGAGTTAAGAATTCTAGTAAATGAACATTTAACTGTGTTGTATTCAAAGGTAGAAACGTTAAGAAATAAATTTGAATTAATATTGGATGCCATTTTAAATGCTGTTAAGGGTATGATAAATCCACATATTATCTCCCCCAAACAGATAATGCATTACTTTAAGCAGTTCCAATCTCAACATAAAGGTGAATTCAATTTACCTCTTTCAGAATAGTAGGAAAAGATAATTTACTCTTAAAATTTATGGAACTAGATGTATTCAGTAAGGAAAATATTTTGTGATATGTAATTAAACTACCAGTGACAGATCAGTTAAAATTTAATATTTATAAATTAATACCACTACCTGTTAAAATTTAAATGTCGACAAACAAATTTGTATCCATAAACCCAGAGAAGGAATATTTAATAATGGAACAGTCCAATCAGTAGGCCTATTATGCAAAATTAAATAAGGATGTAATAAATAATTGTAAGCAAGTGACTAAAGAACTTAAGAGTTTGTAAACAAACATTTCCTTTAATAACTACATACTCAAATGAAGAATGTGAGGCTAAATTACTGTACTCTCTTAATGCCCTACCTTCAGATTGAGTAAAACATATCGTTGAGTTAACAGAACAGTATGGGTCCAGTTGGAATGAAATGAGTGGATTTATGTAGCTCCTAATACTGAAAGACTTACAGTGGTTTATTGTGGATGTAAGGCAATTTGTTTTAGACCAACTATTGTAAACAATGTAAATAGAACCATTGAAATAACTTATGTACCAAGATATAGGAGAACCATCAGTTCCTTCAATGAAAATGTGGTTAGTGACGACATAGAAATGAGAGAGAAACCTTTCAGAAAGATACTTACATCAGTGAGACAAAAAAGTTAAAGGTGAACTGTGATAATTGTTGTGAGAAACAAATTCTAACGAAATTGTATCTTCCCCAAGGAGGAAGGTGTTGTTTATAGATATATTCGGAAGGGTCGCATATAGTGTTTAAGATTGTTATTGCTATATTCTGTAGTAGTAATTAAGTTTGAATATTATTATGAGCTATAATGCTTCGTTAAAATAAACATTAAGTAGTCAGATCTGTAAAGGCAGCCAGGCCGGATGCGTTCGAGCTATCATCGTGAATTGTTTGTTAAAGTTTGACGTCAGTAGACGGCAGGAGCCAGTGAGTTAGATAAGTAATGGCAAATGTTTGGTATGAGGGCAATCAGCCGCATGAGTTAAATACAAATAAGAAGTCACATGAGTTTACTTGACCGGGGCAATAATTGTACTCGGATGTTAAACAGAAACCTTCCAGAATGTTGGATTAAATATTAAATCTGTAGATAAATACGTCAGAGCCATGAACCAATAATGATTGTTATAAACTTCTGGAAGGATATTCTAAAAGATCGGTGGAGGGGATAGAGGAGAACCGAAGAAGTAGAGCTGCAGTAGCTCGCGGAGAGCAGTCTCGTCGTAGCACTCATGTAGCTAACAAGCGTGTAGGGGCAGGTAGCTGCCAGACGGAGTTAATCGTCATGATAATAAGTCAGAAATATTAGTTGAAGGCATCCGAACTGACAGTACTAATAATAGTCCTGTAAGGAAGATCTTAAAGTTGTAGTATATTACAAGGGAATTTTTGAAACAGTTGTAAGGTGAAGATTAATTCAGTAAACGGAGTGACACAGGAGTTGAGTTATTGCTCTTTACACTCCCAGCCTACCTACTGCTAAATTAGATCAGGCATCCTCTCTCTCTCCAGCCGCTCGGTATACAACAGTCGGGTGTTATTGTTCCGCGCAAAGAAATGACAACGGACGAAAATTTACCCGCCAATACGAATGTTAATGCAATGATTATTCATGACCGTTTAGCCATGTACATTGCCAGGGATAAAGTATTTAAAACATTGACATAAGTATGAATCACCAGTTAGTTATCAGCAAGTCTTCGACATGTTCGTCAATGTTCAAGGCTTCCAGTCTCAAATTGGATTCATAATTAATGAACTTAGTATAGCCTACACAGACGGTACTACTGTGATGTGTAAATTCCTACCGCCGTGTTCTCGGCAATTACTAGATAAAATAAGTAAAATTACAATTCGCTGCTTAACAAAACATTACCATGGTTTGGATTGGCTAGATGTTGATATAGAATATAAAAAAATTAGAAACATAGTCAGTGAACTATCGAGTGATGAAATTGACAGAGTTATAATTGTAGCCGGGGTAGAGCAAAAACATTGGCTCTCAATCCATTGTAATGAAGACGTAAAAATTTGTGACTTATAAACAATGTACGAGTGTCCTTCTTTAAGAAAATTAAAAGCTCGCTATACGAAAATTTATCATACATGTAGCACCTGCGAGCTAGCCATGGCATGTTTTTGCTTGAACGCGCACTTTTTAAGAAAATGGGCGTTGGACTGTGGAGACGAAACGATAAACAACACGTGGTGAAACTGAGATCATATAATGGTGAAAGACTTCTCAATACCTAGGTGGGAGGAAATCACAGTATAAAAAGAACCCTGCAAGTGCGGTAAATTATTTGTTAGCACTTTTGTGCGGTTGCGAGTACATCACGTTATCAAGACATGGATGCTCTACTTGAGCTTGTTCAGTTCAAGAGACTTGCCGATTTGGAAATTTTCAAAAAGTACGTCGTTACACAGTTCCATCGCATCGACACGCCATATGGGAAAAGTGTGACGTGTACCCTGGACGACGGCTCCTGCGTTCATCTCCCGAAGCGGTACGTAAGCATGATAAGTGAACCGGAAATAAAATCGTTGAACTCGTCTCTCATACACATAACAAACAGAGGCATGGAGATGGCGGGAAACTGCAAAGCGATGCACGTACTTGACTTTTCGTGATTTAAAAAATTTTTTTAGTCTGAATTCAGTTTTTCCCGAGTGCGCACGTATTTTTAACAATGTAAGTTGCATTTAATTCTTTGGACATTCACAAGTACAGAAATATTTGTTAGTGCTTCCCTGCGGTTGTGTGTACATCACATTATTAAGACATGGACGCTCTATTTGAAAAACTTAACAACGCTGCTGTTCACTTCAAGAGATTCGAAGATTTGGAAATCAGCAAACAGTACTTCGCTATGCGGTTCCAGTACATTGACATGCCATATGGAAAAAGTGTGACATGTATACTGGACGACGGCTCCTGCGTTCATCTCCCGAAGCAGTACGTAAGCATGATAAGTGAACTGGAAATGGCATCGCTAAACTCGTCTCTCTCTCGTACACTAAGCGTACAGAGGCATGCAGATGGCGGGAAACCGTAATGCAATGCACGTACTTGACCTTGTGATTTTTTTTAATGTTTAGTCTAAATTTTGCTTTTCTTGAGTGCGCACATGTTTTTAAAAAATGAAGGTTACATTTCATCCTTTGGACATTCACAAGTACAGTGATTTTATGATCGGCTCTAGAAGAGTACATTTAAGCCTGAAGGCCTCTCTGAGCAAATAGAGTCTTGTAATGTATTGGAACATTACGTCTGCTACAATACAAGCGAAGACTGCATGATATTAGTCCCTGTTCCATGCTGTTTCATCGCCTGCCCTGTCTACTACATTCGCCCAGAAACAAATCTACCAGAATCAATAAGCAGCTTAATTTTGCAAGTGGACAAAGAAATGTTACGTCAAGTATGGTCTACGCAGAAAATCGGCTGGAACTCAAGAGAACCGGCAGCATGAACGTGACAAGATGGACGGAGCACTGCAATGGAGTTAAATGTACCATCATTCTGGACAAGTGGAAGACGACATGGATTACACAATGTTTACCGCTCACCTGTAAAGTCTACTTGACAAGTACTTTTTGAAAAATAATCTTCAGTCGCCGTCTACTCGTCGAGCTGACAAGACATCTACCGCAGCTGCAAGTATGTTTGATGCAAGATACTAAGTATCATTCTATCATACTTACGTTTGCAACTATGATGACTGGGCTATGGCAGAGTTATCTACAAACCGACATTAAATTACGAGCAAGTTGAAGTGTGAAATGGCTCGTATCAGATGAGAAGATACTTCGATTTTAGCGAAGAGTTCCACAGTTAAGTTCTACCCTGCTACAACAGCGCGAGGTGAGTGATCTATCATCTACGACCAAACAGCAAAGTACCTACGTGCTGTGACGGTGTTATTGCACAAGCAGACGACAACGAGATGCTGGGTGAAGAAATAAACTGTGAGTGGACTGATTATTGTTTCTGCTAGACCGACACTGACGATGAATGTTATTGGAGTGAACTATGCGAAGGGGTTCGACACTAGACTCTAGCTGACCGACACATGTAGGACATTCCATGTGCACCGGAAGTGTGTCGTCTATATAAACAGGAAGTGGCTGCATGAAGATAAATTTACAAAACAATGGACCGTAACGAAGCTTCTGTTGAAAGTGAATTTATGTGTAGAATCAGGTGTAAATTCTATGAAGCTTTTTGTGACCTCATTTTCAGACTTTGCCAGTTACTTGCTGGAATATTTCAGTAGTGTGACATCATTTTTATTACAACAAAACTAGCAGTAATATCATTTAGTAGCTTGCCAACTACCGTGAACACAATATGAACACATTTCACTCAACTAACCACTACATGAGCGTCGAACCTGACTTGAACAAGGTAACATATTCCTACTGGTCTAACGGACTTTTACAGAAGAATGTGACTCGCAATTTCATACGCTGTTTACGCACGAAGCCAGATTATACGAGCCCAGCCAACAGATCATTGCCTTTTCTACATATGGTCAACGTTACGTGCATTATTTTCGTAACGAAACAAAGCTACTGTGTTCGTCAGAAGAAGTGATTGCATTCGCAAAAATACACGTCGCTCCACGCTCCAGACTGCAAGACGATTCCACCGCCCACTGTCCAGCTGTCTGCGACGTCAATTCTATAGCCTACATCTACTAGATCGTCAGCAGCAGCATGTACTCAGCTGCCAGCCGTAGACCTTCAGAAACCTGCAGTTGCACGCCCCAATCGTAAGAAAAACGACAACGATCCAGCTAGCTCGAACAAGAAGAAGCTACCTGATCTTGTGTGTGCTCCGTCTAGTGATAAATCTACTACGCCTGTCTTTGTATTAGACGAGACTTTTCTGGAGGAAAAAATACAATCAGTCGTTCTTAATATGTGTTTAAAGAAATTATAAACAACATATTGTCCGAATCTGTTGGTGCCTTTATCATCGACGTTGCCAAAGAAGTGAAAAAGTAATGTGATCTTCAGAAAAAAAAACACTATGTGTGCACTTGGAGGAAAGAAAATTTATGTGCTGAAAAGTTGTAATTTTTGATTGAACAAAAACATTTTTATGAAATACAATGTTTCATTTACCAAAACTTTTCACTGATTTTTTTTCAAACGTAAAATGTGATAGTAAAAATTTGAATGTTGTTTCATTTAAAAAGAAACTACAATAAGAACTGCTACTCAGTAAAAAATAAACTGATGTCACTTCAGTGTTTATTGACTGCAATAAAAATTTTGTTACAATCAGAAGGTTGTGTTAGGCAGAAATTTAAAAATAATAATTTCAAGTATTTGTGAAATGACTGCCATATTTGTAAAACAATAACATACATAAGAAATCTGTTGGTGAAAATAACTCAGAGCTAGCAAACAATTTACAATTATGTTAGGTCAGAAATTGAAAATGTAAATTAATTCATATTGAAAAAAAAAGTGTTGGTCAAATAACTTTAATTAAAACTGTAACATATATCTGACATGTATGTATTGTTACATTATATAAACAAAAAAGTATATGATGTTTAACGTACTGGGCAAGAGAATCATTTTTTGTTTAGTAAAAATATGAACTTATAAAGGCGTTGTATGCATGGCAGGCTGCAGGGCAATGCACCTCCTGGATGTATTTATAAATGTAGTTCAGACAATTCGGGGCCGGGAGGAATGTATTTACCTGGATAGATGGACTTGCCGACATCCAGGGTCACGAGCGGACATGTGTTCTCCCCACCCACCCATCCTACCTGCATGACGTGGATGCTAACTTTTCCAGAACACTATATAGAAGCACCATGCCCAACTTTCTCTACTTCCACCATGTTTGAAAATAACGTTACTTGGGAAATTATAAATAAGTGTGGACAGCTAAAATCCACATTATTCCTACGCCATTATTCGATCAGTACGTTTCGTTCTTGCCAGTGTTACGAAGACTTCGCCATCACGTCAGCTCTTTGCTACGTCGCTGAGGTGTCGCGTCTGCGGTCAGCTTTTCTTCAAGTCGACTATTTTAACAAGTAAGTGAATGTGTTCAATTCCTGCATAGTGAATGTGTTCAATTCCTGCATAATTTTATCAGTAGAGAGAAAAAAAACGGGATTTGGCACACAGGATTCAGGATGGGGTGCCGTGGTGCCGATGACGCAATCAACATGGCCGCCACCACATGACGTCACGTCCGCCATCCTGGATTGCATCACGTCCGCCATGTTTGATAGTGTCACATCCATCATGTTTTTTTTGGATTTTCCAAATTTGATTTTTGAATTTTGGTTTTTTCGATTGTTACTTGTTTTACGTTATCTGCTTATGACGTCACGTTTTTTTCGCATGTCACTTGTTTTTCCCACTCGACAGCCGCCATGTTTGTTTACGTCGTCTGCTTGTGACCATCACAATTTTTTCGACTGACATTTCTGCTAGTGACGTCATGTTTCCATCGTTGGCAGTGTACTTCATTTTCTCCGTTGTCTGCTAGGCGGTGCTGTTATCGCACTTTGTTTTCTCCGTCGTCTGCTAGGCGGCGCTGCAGTCGGCATGTTGTTTCTTCTCCCTACCACATGGTGGCGCAGCAGTCGGGGCAGTAATTTTTGTTCCTGGATGGGTGCCGCCATGTTTGTTCCAATGTTTACTTCTGACGTTAGAAGGTAGAGTGCGCTAGTGTCGCTGGAGGTAAGGGCAAAATTGCAAGTGTGTGTGTTTGGGGAATTGAACCTTATGATTTTTTACAGTTAAAAGTTAAATAAAAAATCCTTTGCCGGGTGTGGGACCCGATCCGGCTACCCTTAAGTTAGCAGACATGCGCTCTAGTCGACTGAGCTACGTGTGCAGACATGAAGTTTATATGAAGTATTTTTTTCAATACTGCATAAACATAAATATGCCAACTAGTTTTTAAATAAAAGTTGTGAGTTTAAATTAAAAGTTAAAAATATTCAACTACTTGATATGCATATGCCTAATATTACACTTATAGTCATTGGTTGTGCTAAAGACATACCTATGTAAATTAGTTTTTAAATAAAAGTTTTGGATTTAAAATAATACAATTAAACTACTTGGCATGGATATGTCTACTCATTTCTCTTTTATAGTCATACCCTATGCTAAGTAAATTTTAAAAAAATTGTTCAATACAAATTATACCTTATAGCATAGCTATGTCTGAAAACATAGTAATTTAGCTATGCATAGTAAGTTTAAAACAAAATTAATTGATTATCCCGCATGCATGCGCCATTCATTAATACTTTTATAAGCATACCTATGCCAAATTGTTTTTAAATAAAAGTTATGGGTTTAAATTAAAGTTAAAAAAATCCTTCGTATTTGAAATGAAACTTGGTGATGTTTTAAAATAATATAGTCATACTCTATGCTAAGTATTTAAAGTTATGAGTTTAATTTTTTTGGCATCTCCTCTCTCTCTCTCTCTCTCTCTCTTCGTTCTGCTAGCAGTCAGGAACATACAAAAATTTGTTTTTCAGTGTTAAAGTGTTTTGCATGTACAAGTATTTTTTGTTTAAGTGTTTTATTTTTTCGACATCTTCTCTCAGCTAGTAGTCAGGAATACACATAAGTTACATATTTGTTTCAGTGTTTTGCATGTACAAGTATTTTTGTTTAAGTGTAGCCATGTACGACTGGCCTATGTAAAAGGCATGTTCATTTCACCAACTCGCTGTTCAGTTACTTTTGAAAGGAAGTTAGTTGCATCAAATTCTCTCTCTTAGAATTTTAATTAGTTTTGAAAGGAAGTTAAACTTTATGCAAGAACTTTTTTTTGTCAAGCCTATGTGATAGGCAATAGGTTCCAACATTACTTTGAACTAAACTATATAATTTTTCACAAAACGTAATATTTATTGATCAAATAATAATAATAATTATGACAAGTTATCACCACACTTTATTTCTCTGCTGGAAGCCGTCTCTCTTTCTGAAATCAAATAAATCACACCTTTAATAGTCTCTGAATACAGAAGAACAAAAAAAAATTGCTCTCAAACTTTTACCGAGGGCACAGAGCATTCCTGTGCCAGTCGGCACTCCGGGGCATTGGGACCCAGAGTCTGCATATTAATATTATTTAGATGAATACACTGCTAATAAAGCGCGTATGAATTTGGAAATTTGGTCTCTCAAGTTTAAGTGAATACTTTTCCATTAAAACAGTTCCCGAATGTAAGGCAGTGTTTCTCAATAATTGAAGCGTGCGCCCGAACAACGCTGTATGGCACATATTATCCATTGTTGAGTTTTTCATGGAATATCGATGTACGTGCTCTCTACTTCTTGGTATACATGTAGTTCCTCATAGTACCAACAGAAAGCGTCATTACACAGTTACAACACCCTACAGTTCAAAGCGGTTTCGCACGAACAATGCTGTATAGCACAAACATGGCAGACAGTGAAGATGTTAATGTATCACCTGCGACACAAAGTCATAAACAAAGGAACAAAGAGGAAGATAAATGTGTCGCAATGGAAAGATGTCAAGCGGAAGAAGTAGCGCGATGCCGGAAAAATGTACAAATCGAAGAAAGGCAAAATTGTGGCAGAGAAAAAACCTCCAACACAGGTCAGTAGAATAATGATGTATAGCACATCATGTAATACACACGTTCCTACGATTTACATTTTACAGATTGCATAATGATCACAAAATGTGTTGTAGCATTGTTATGTAAATAAATTGTGATTTATTGTGTGCTGCAAAGTACATATATGTTGTTCATGTGGTGAATGTGGTGAAGTATATGTTTTACGATTAACCTTACAGGAACGAGTCTGCGACGTTCAAATTTGTATGAAACCTGGTTGCAGTAATCTAAACTTGGATGAGAAGTTAAAATTATATGAACATTATCACCATATGTCATATAATGAGCAATCATCATTTCTGGTCAACTGCATTCAGTTGAAAGAGCCCGAACGACGCAAA
>PNEQ01028622.1:0-19349 GCA_003012365.1 Medauroidea extradentata | reverse complement strand
TTAGGAAAGCTAAGATGTATAAAAAAAGAGGAAATTGTTGCTGTGTGGGTTTTAATCTTAAAAAAGCACAAAAAATAAAAAATACCTAGTCACTTTTCGGTCACTTTTTTTCCTTTATAGTCACTTCGTAGTCACTTTTCCAAGTCAGATGGTCACTATATTCACTATTTTAGAGGTATTGGACCACTTTGAGGCCTGATCTTGTAAACTAAGGGCCTGGTGACTTTTTACCAAAGAGTATTTTCTGCTTAGTTTTGGTCACTTATTCTCATGGCCCTCTCCATATCCTAGATTTATTTATAAGATAATTTTTATGGAAGTTCTCTAAAAATGCTGCGATAGTTATCTAAATACTTTAATTATTTTTTTGGTAAATTCATTATTTTACAATTTGTGAGATAAAATAATTTTTTTTTATAAACTAAAGTATGAAATAACAGAACATTATTTACAAGTAAAATATGTCAATAGTATATTTGTTACATTTACATAAATTATAATTTGTTCCAAAACATATCACTACATAAACAATATTTCCTGGCTAGTGATTGTTCGATCAATTTCATTGGTCCGGCTGGAATAAAAATTGAATCACATCCTGGTTTTTTTTAATTGAAATGATAGATTATAAAAAACAAAAATGCAGAGCCTATTTGTATTCCCACAGGTAGTCTACAGAGGAACTCCCCTTATTTTACACGGCCTTGCAGTACCCTAGAATGACCTTGTAAAATCGCTGTCTTGTAAAATCCAGTACTTTTAAAATCAGGGCTCTATTGTACTGGGATCGTAGTGGCCGAATGGTCAGACCATTCGCCTCCCACCAAGGCGATCTGGGTTTGACTCCCTGTGGGATCAGTCCCCGAATTTTTACATGTGGTAATTGTATCGGACGATGCAGTTGGTCGACTGGTTTTCTCGAACATATTTTTTTCCCCTACCTACTTTCCAACGTTGCTCCATACTCACCTCATGTCACCCCTTACTAGCGCTGAAGACCTAGATGTTAAGTGCTGACTAAAATCACTTCATTTCTACTGTACTGGTTTACGGTTTTGGGTACAAATGGCAAACTATTCATTGTTTTAACTGTATTGCAGCTAATATAGTCCACGGAAATGCAGTTCTTAATATCATTGGTGATAAATAGTGAACGTTGACCATAAATAAAAACTTGTTCTCAGTATCTGTCAGCATATTTTTTACACAATTTTACTGTGTGGAATGCAGTTTTAAATACTTTTATAGCTGCTGGGCTGTTACTAGCACTTACAATACATAAAAAATAAATATGTTAACTGCAAAACAACTCTGGTTCAGTAATAGCAGCTGTCGACATTTGTTTACAAAGTACGTTTCTGTATGGTGCTGATAAAATGTGATAAATATTTGTAAAATTTCAAAGCTACTACTGCCATTTTCTTCCACAGTGAAATTAGGCGTGTTGAACACCTGCTGCCATCTTGGACTTATCGTGCTATGTCTTGAAATTACCTTAGCAACTGCTACGATTCAGATTTTTCATTTAAGCAAAGATTACAATTTGGGAAGTTGTTACAGTTACTCCTCCTTCCGAAGCTGAGTTTTATTGCTATGCACCTGTTCTGAGGTTAATATTTTTAAGTTACTGATTTGCTGTGATGATCTAATTTGTTCAAAAGTTACTATGAGAATACGAATTGAGTTTTTTTTAAATACTTAATGTTACCATAGAATTGGAATCAAAGAATCAAATCCCAATTTTGAGAATCAAAGATAGAACCGGAATCAGTATATTTTAGAAATGGACCTAACACTACTACTGACAAACAAGGGAAGAATATCAGTTATCTGGATTTAGTTTTTTGGACATGCTCTTTGACATACTTCTACATTGCAATAGAGTATATCCAAAAAACTGAATCCGGTTGTGCACTCCCATTGCACAATTCTTTCAAAGGTAATATTGGTTGTCGTAGTACTCTTTTAATGTAGCACAAAAGTTTTAAGGTCCTTTTGTATGCAGCCAGGTCTTTCTGTTGCTCTGTCTATGGACAGTTCAGTGATGAACTGTAGCAAGTATGAGAGGACCCAGATGCACAGACGTGTGCTGGTATCGGTTGTTAAACGCCAAGAAAAAGAGACTCTAAAACTGTCATTGTCCCAAAACAACACATTTCTATTTCTGCCCTATCAGATTCTTGGAGGGAACTGGTGAGAAATATTGAGGGTGAACTCAACACTGGAGACTAAGCTGCTTGCTATCACAGTTGAGGCTCATACTCGGGTCTCTGACCTAAACCTGATGAATCTCTTTGTTCTGCTAGGCGCCATACTTGTTCTTAACTTGCACTTTCCAGCCACAAATTATCGTGGAGTGGGAGTTGACCATATATGTGTCCCAAAGACGCGTTACTGTATCACAACAAGGCTAGCTTCTAAATGAGGTATGAGATACCCTGCAGTTACAAAAACAGTTCAACAGTTCTATCAGATAACACTCGAGGGATTTTTTTTTTATAGATAGGTAGCACTAGATAGTGTTGAAGGTGATGCTACAATAAAAGTTTTTTATGAAATGGCAAATTTTCCAGGTACTGTATATTAAAAGCTATTGGCTGTACACATATAGAAAAGCAATCACCAGGAGATGATAGGGCAGAAATATTTATAAATAGGGAAGGGTATGTTAAGTAATCTTCAGGCAACAGGGTCTGAATAGTCATTGTTAAGCACCATTTCCCTAGAACACTTCACGCTTTATCACTGTTTCCTGTCATTTTTTTTAAGAGTGGATGGACCAATACTACATGGACAACCTAACTGACATAATTGTAGGATAATGAAATGAAATTAAACAGTTTTGTCTTTGTTGTGCTGTAGGTGAAGGAATTGTGTGCTTTGCATGCACTCAACAACCTATTCCAGGAGCGTAACGCCTTCAGCAAGGCAGACCTAGACTCAATCTGCTACTCCTTGTCACCAAATGTGTGGATCAATCCTCACAAATCCTTCCTTGGCCTCGGCAACTACGATGTGAATGTCATCATGGCGGCGCTGCAACAGAAGGGTTATGAAGCCATCTGGTTCGACAAGCGAAAGTTGGTTTTTGTTTTATGCAGTTCATATTGTTACTATTTTTTATGTTGTAAATGAAGTTGTTCTTATTTATAAAACAGTAATCTAGTTAAACTATTACTACGGAGGGTAGGAGGAGGGAAGTGGGAAGGTCTGACAGAGACGAAAATCAAGATAGAGAGAGAGTAAAAATGACACACTTTAGGTGCAACAGGCCATTTATCTTCACCTGAAGGTAAATTTCACATTCCCTAATTCAGTTTCTAAAACATATACACGTAGTAATTCCTTGTGAGTATTCTGTGAACAACATTTTTAAAGGTTATGAGTTCATAATCCACTATAATAAAATCTAAACTATTTATTTTCTCTTACTGCATTCTATCAAATTGAGTTGACTAAAACAACAATACACTCCTGATTATTCATGTTAACTCTTAACTGAAAGGGGAGGTGATACCACAAATAATTGCAAATCACTGATAATGAACTATTTTAATTTATAGTTTACAATTTGTTAGGTTTCTTTTATTCATTAAGGTATTAATTTACTGTATCATCTGTATATCCGTCTGTGGAAGTTGCATTTTAAAAACACAAATTATTAGAAATTAATTTTAAGGAAATGTGGACTGTCTGAATTTTCACTGGTCTAAGAAGTCTTTACCTGATTACAAATTTTAATTATATTCACTCTATATAAAAATGTAGACTTGGTGCCAAAATGATGGGAAACTATCAAATTATTTTGGTGGACAGTTGGAAAACTCGTCAATAAACCTCCACGAGAGCACTCTTGGTAGCACGTAGCACATATAGTCAATAATCAAATTTCCACTGGCACAGTAGTCGAGTCAATATCATTGGAGGGATCGATGCAATGACTGGATATCTGTTATCACAGGGTTGCAAGATCTGGTAAAGGTGTTTGTAGGTCTCGTCCTTGACATAAACCTGTAAAAAGAAGTCTAATGGAGAAATGTTAGGAGAGCATGAAGGCCAAACCGTTAGAGTTATTGTCACCAATCCATCGTCCTGGAAAGATTTATCAAAATAGGCACGAACCTTCAAATCTGAATGAGGTTATTTACCAACTCGTTGAAACATTAAAGCAGGTTGATGTGCACACAACTAAGGAACAGCATAAAATAAGTGGGTTCCTCAGTGAAAAGAATTGTCTGATAATTTTGTCATTCAAAAGGATGCATTAAACATTCACTTCTTTGCTGTCTTTGGTACACTCTATCACCTCACCAAGGGGTTCTGAACCTAAATATGCACATTGTCGTTGTTCGCTACACCACTGACAAAAAAAGGTCACTTGAGATAGTTATTATTGCCCTCAACACATAACATTTTGACTGCAAAGTCATGCTATAAAGTGTGGTGTCATTGGCAACAACAGCCTGAATGATTTGCGTGTCTTATGCACAGAACAGTAAACATTGAGGTTAGATATCAAGAAGAGAGAGCTTCATGGAATCTTTAATTCAAATTAGGCCTTGCGCACCTATATCTTCTAACTTTACACAAAATTCTTTTCGTCTCACTGCCACCTCCCTTTTAGCTGAGATTGTTGTTCTCTTGGTCGTCAGTAAGTTAGCAATTGATCCTGTGTTCTTGAACTTCTCTTACCACATCTTAATGATCTTGACGTCAGGTGGAATGTTTCTATATGTTGTCTGGAAGTTCCTCTACACTTTTATTGGTGATTGTGTTTTGTGGTACCACAGGACTCTCTGCGTTTTTACTGATTGGTGAACGTACTGAACAAATCCAGTTTCATTGGCAACAAAGAAAACTTGGCTAATGTCCCAACATTTTTGCTTTGGTTTCACATTTATAGATTGCATATAGTGTATAAAATTAATATTTGTAATAGGAAAGACTTTTTGAACATCTTGTATCACAGATTTTTGCAGTCATTGTAGATATCGCGAATAATCCATATGTAGGTAATTAACAATTGACTGTTAAGCGTTTTATTTCAGACTCCACACTGAAAAGAAAGCAAATATAATTCCTTTTCATTTCACAAAATGTATTCAGTGTGAATTAAATAAAATAGTTAATTTAGATCAAACTATATACAGTATTGTAAAATGCCTACATGTATTAAAGGAGCAGAAATAATTTGACATAATATTACATTATATTTATAGAAAAATTTTAGACATCAAACAAGAATTGTGGTTTGATTGAACTAAACAGAATGTAAATACAATATGATAATGTCACAATAATTTACATTAAATATCCGTCAATGGCTACGTCGCCAGCTATGTAAGGTCACAGAATAAATTAGTAGATACAGAAGCAACAAGGCGTGATATTTATCATACTCATTTTCTCTATGGATTGTCATGGTGTCGGAGTTTGTAGAAGTTTGGCTATACTGCAGTTTAGTAGGACCAGTTTTATTATCTGGGAGGAAATTGACACGTAAGTAACGTCACATTTACTATTTCTAAATATGTAAGCGAGATACAAACAAATTGCAGTATTTCTTGACATATACCTAATCGGTTGTTTGAATCAGTGTCACAAGTTCCATATGGCTTTGTTTACTTTCCTGTACGCCCCGAGAGCTTGTACAATAACAATGATTAAAAAGCTCCATTATGTCGCTTCTAATAGAGTTAGTTACTATCTCATGTTGAGCCTAGAATCATCATGTTTATTATTTCTAAGTACAGTTAGTTAATATTCATACTAGTTACAGTATCTCAAGCAATAGAAGTTGTTATATAAACCATTGTCTATAATTTATTCTGTGGTAAGGTGTGCTATTAAAAAGTACTTTTAGTAAGGAGGAATCAATTTGTATGTTACTCTAAACAGTCTTCAAAGAGGTTAAACTTTGTACATAATCAAGATTAATTAGAGAATGCATCATGTTGGAGAATGTATTTTTACTCTTTAGGATAGCTTAGTAGGAAAAAAATTTAATTTTCAGTGTAATTTCAGGGATCCTAAATGCTTAAAGCTGAGCAATATTTTCGGCTTCATCTTGAATGTGCCTAGTGACTACAAATTGGGTTTCGTCATGCTGCCTCTCCGCAGGCGTCACTGGATAGCCATTCGGGAGATTGACGGTGTTTATCACAACTTGGACTCAAAGCTGGAGTCCCCACAAGTGCTTGGAAAGGCAAGTTTATGCTTAGAAGTGCTGTAAGGTCAGAAGTCTCTTGTGAGGGGTTGTTGGTGTGTGAGTCAGTAATTGCATTGTATATTTGAACAAAACAAAAATTTTTAATGTGATATTCATAGTGCAAGCATTTGAACCAACTAAGCTAAGAAACATGAATCTGTAGTACCAGTGTCATATCCATGGGAGGGGCCTAAGAAGGCTAGGCCCCCTTCGAAGATTCTCCTGAAATTTAAATTTTTCTAAGTGACAACAAACAAGAAATTTTACATTTTTAAAGAACATTTTCAAAACTTAATGTAAGTACTTTAGTTCACGTAGCATGGTGATACCAGTACAGGCTTATTATTTACGTGATTTATTTAATTTCCTCTATGTAAAGTTGATTGAGCTTCACCTTCATTCTGTCTGTGAGAATTAGGATGCTGGTTATGTGGCTGGTGGTTAGTTATTTTCCCAGTACTTCCCTTTTCCTTTCTCTCTCTGTACTGATGCCTCACTGTCAAGTACAGTGAACATTGGAAGTAAGAAAGCAGACTACGTATATTGTTATAAAGAATAAATATTGTTGATGGTTTACTGGAAATAGTCTTCCAATTTTTAGTATGAGTGTAGGGTGAAGACAGAGAGTGGGTTAATGTTATTATTTGGTTAGTTTGCTTACGCAGCTTATGCATGTGGATATGTCATGAGCTTAGGAGGTGTACCTCTTTGTTATAAAGAAGCCAAAGCTTTTAATGAAGAGACAGGAAGTTACGTATATAATTTTTTTATTATTATTTTTATTACTATTCATTTCTTTGATTGATACTCTGTGAGGCTCTCAGAAATAATAAAACTGTTTTTGCTCAGTATTTATTTTACGAAAGATACAACAGAAAAATGTTACAATGTTTGGACAACTGACAGTTGCTGGTAAGCTTTAGGCTTAAAGCAGTGTATCTGTCTGTTGCTATAATTACTGTTGAGAAGGATTTTGGGGACATTATTATCAAGACAATTCAGTTCTACAAAAGTGATCCTGAAAACACAAAGTACATTTTGGATGTGTAGTGGTGTTTTTGGAAGATGGGTTTAGTTTTTTGGACATACTTCATTGCGATTGATGTGTCTGTCTAAGAAAACATTGCAATGGAGTGTGTTCAACAAACTACAACTAGTCATTTTTTATTGTTACTGTGCTAACGAGTCTTCTAGCTGAAGAACAGTGTAATGTAATGTACGTAGTGTCATTGTAGCATCATGTTTGTGGTTGTAGGAAGAAGAAGTGCTGGCATACTTGTCAGAGCAACTGCAGAGCAAAGAGAAGGAACTATTTATAGTAATCTCGGAAGATGTGGAACGTAACCAAGACTGGCAACTTAACTTCACTGTGGGGGAAGCACCCTCGCAGGAATGCTCCTCCAGGGACAGTACTGCGAACTCTAGGACGCTGCTAGAGCGATAGTGGCTTGCCTGCAGTGAGGGAAATGGAGCTCGGCTTGTGGGTTATGTGTACTTGTTTCCTCGGCTTGAAACTCTTGTCTTTTGTCTGATCCTCGTTGCTTTGCTGTGAAATACAGTTACAGTGCTCTGTTGGTTAGATACTTACCAGCAGTTTTGTGAAATGTGCTAATCAAACATTTTACTCACCACCATTTATGTTTCGAGCAAGAATACACAGTGGAGCGTGAACATAGAGCTATCACTTTTGTCAGTGGTAAAAATGAAGATCTGCAAACTTAACTAAACCTGTAAATGTGTTCGTAGTGTCGGGTAGCACCACAGTAGCTGTGCTTATTGACTGTTTTCTATCTCATTCTGTTATGAATATAAGTAAATAGGTGAAGCGGTTTTTGAGACAAAATTATGCTGCTGTAGTTTTTAGTTTTTATAAATACGTAAGGAAATAATCTTGCTTTCATACTGTTTTGTGGCCACATATGGCCTCTTTTCTTTTTCTTGTTGAAAAACTTTTTAAAAAAACTTGAGTGAAAGTGTAGTAGTGATGTACTTATAATAAAATTGTGAATGTTTATTTTAATGTTGTGGTATATGTGCAAGAAAAGACAAAACCGTTATGTTGCCAAGACGAAATGGTAACAAATTCTTTATTCAGACATTATCAACCTGCAGAAAAATATTTACTTACAAGTTTGTTGTTCCGATATAAAGATATATAAATGTATACCGTAATTTTAACTTCATGTAAATTGTTAATGTTTCAAGTACGTATAGTTATCAGTGCTCACATTTTGAGCACTGAGATAAAAAAAAAATTTTTTTATCCTTACATGTGCAAAATCATTTACTGCAATTAATTTTGACATCAGCATTTTATCACACAACTATATTTCTTACTCGCAGTATGTTACAGGTATCAGTTCACAAACTACTATCCAAGTCAGACATTATTCATAATTTATATAAATATAATTTTCTACTTGTATTTAGCACTTCAGTATCTTGTATTTTTATTTTCCATTATGAAACTTTGTACAATTTCCATTGTAATTATTTTGTTTACTATAAAAATTGTGAGATAATATGTAGGCATCAGATTAACTTTGGTATGACAGTTTAACATTCCAAATACTTACCGTATTCCTTATATCTATATTACTGAAAATATAATATTTGGAAGGGTCGTGCCTACATTTTAAATGTGCTGTGTGCTTTACCAAGTGGTGTTTACTGTATTTGATAGGCAAGATAATATGTATGTTGAATGTAGGTGGGGTCAATAAGTTTACATTAGTACATCACCAACAAGCCTGAATATGTTTAGAGTTGCAAAGTGTTTAATGTTCAAAATTTTGTGCAATTTGGAAAAAAATTAAAGAAAAAAATTACAATTCTAGACACTGCAAAAAAAAAAAAAAAAACATGTGAATATGGTGCATCAAAAGGATGAGAAGTGTTTGCCCAACTATATATTTACTAGATAATTTTGAAACAAAATTGTAACAGAGTATGTGTTATCTCTTTGCAGGGGTGTATCAAGAATTTTTTTTTGGGGAGGGTTAGTGGTGAGAGTATTAGTTTTGTCGCTAGTAGTACATCATTCACATGACACAGTGAACGGATAGTACAAGAAAGAAGGTTAGAAACTATTTATGGGAATTTACATATGTATACACACATTTACAACAGGTTAACAATAACAACATGTAAATTGTATCACAGTGACATTTTGGGGAGGAGGGTTGCAGCCCCCCTTTCCCTTTTCCTCCTGGATATTCCCCTGGCTCCTTAGCAAAAAAAAATATAGGTAATAAGGAGTTGTCTGTATTTCAGACCCCCCAAATTTAAAAAAAAAACTTGTACTGCATGTATGTGCATGTATCTGCATTATGACTGATAAATGTTGCCTTTTCATGTTGCTGATATTACTTACCTGTGGACGTAGTATGTTTAAGTATATACTGCACATTATAGTTTGTACTTTCGAAGTATGGCTTGTTGAAAGATTAGTAAGTTTTTTCTCTCTCTCTCTCTCTCTCTTTGTGAGTATTATTTGTTTGTTCCAGTCGTACTGTTAACTAGTAACCATGCAGCCATTTATGTGAATATTCATGATTATTTGTTGGCTTTTACTGAAATTAACCTAATTTTTTTTAAAGTGAACCTGTTGAATCAAACTTCCTCCCCCAGCATTGGTAAAACTATTGTACTGTAGTTAATGATGTGGCCTTTTAAGTAAGAAGAGGCAAACACCAGCACGTGTCTGTACACATGCCCATACTGAAGAAACACGACTTGCTGCGATCTCACTTTCCAATAAGCCATGTGTGCATTACAAAGTATTCACTGTGATATTACACTTACAGCTTCACAAGCCTAACAAGCTATCCTCTGTGGTTATGTATATTGTCCTCCAGACGTCTGCTCCATATTTGGGTTGAAAACCATTTTACCCAAAGGCTGTTTCTTAACCAAATATCAGGAATGCTTACCTTAAGTTTTAGCGTTAGTGCTGTCGTGTTGATGACATCCGCGTACAGTTGAACCCCTTTTTTACATTTGAGATATTGCACTTTTCCTTAGTGTACACCTCTATTCTCTGATCCTTACAAACCTTGTACAGTATGTGTGTCCCTCGTTTTTACACTTTCCTGCATTCTTTCATGGGTTTTTTTGAAGATTAAATACTGACAGTAATAACCCAGTACAGTATTGAGGGACTTAAAACATGCAGTTTACAGTAACCAAATACTGTAAATAATGTTTTTGCCAAAATAGACTTCAAATGTGTGGGAATTTCAAATATTCCACTAATCTTGATCTACAGTATTTTGCTTTTATCTAGGCTCATAAAACAGGGTTTTCCCATCTGGTCGTCCTCATCTTCGTCTTCTTTCTTAAAGTTGTTCACGTGGCAATAATTCATAATTTTTTATTTGCTTGACATAGTGTTAGTTTTATAGACGTTACTTGTGACTACATTTTCCACTTGTAGAAATTTTTTAGCTATCATAGTTTCCCCATAGTGGCACATCAAAGTCAGAATTTTGTAAGTTACAGGAACATAGGTATAACAAAAACCAAGTGATTTGCTCGAATGAAATAATTTACAGTGAAATGAGATATTGTGGGCACTATGCTAAAAGATTTAAAAACACACAACAAAGTAATTTTGTCTTTTTTAAAAATGGACGACTTGAAGTACATGCCCCCTGATGTCACCGCAAGGGAAAAGTACTGTGCGAAACAAAGCTTGTTTACAAACATGCTGAATTGTTAGTTGGCAATTGCAGATAGCAAAAATGTTGCGCATTCATAGATTTGCACGCAAGGGTAAACAATATTAGTTTCAATTTAGTGGTTAAGATACGCAAATACAGAAGATTAATGTTTACCTGAAAAAACGGCAAATTCCAAATAAATAATCAATTTTCTTGACGTACATCTCATCCGGGACATGTGAAGCCAAACAGCTAAATGAAGGTTATGTTCGGCTGCGATATCCATGGAGATAGTAATTGTTTCCCACACCTGACTGAAGCTCCGCCTATTTACAAGTCGTCCATTGTCATAGATGAAGTAAATTTTCGTCATTTTAGGATTTTTTTTAAATGTACAAAGGAATTCCATTGTGTGTTTTTAAATCTTTTAGCATAGTGCCCATGATATCTAATTTCATTGTAAATTATTTCATTCGAGTAAGTCACTTGGTTTTTGTTATACCTATGTTCCTGTAACTTGCAAATTCTGACTTTGACATGCCACTACGGGAAAACTATTAGAGCTAAAAAATTTCTACAAGTGGAAAATGTAGTCACAAGTAACGTCTATAAAACTAACACTATGTCAAGCAAATATAAAATTATGAATTTTTACCACGTTAACACTCTTGTAAACATCAGCTGTTATCTCTATATCAATCTCAAAGTCAGTATACTGTAGTATGTACTGTTGTATGAACTGCCACAATCATATGTCGAGCAACCATGAGGACTATTGTTTACACACAGGCTGTTTTGTTGTGAGAGGTTGATACTGTTTAGAGCTCGGCTCACGACAGCACAGGGCCGAACACCAAACAGTTGTATGTACGTACAGTTAGGTGTTTTCTTACATGATTATACTCTGTAGTGTGCACGTGGTTTTATAAAGCCCAGACTGACTTTTTGGTCCTTGTTATTGAGAACACAAAAATTCGACTGTATAATTTAGTAAAAGTTTGTACTGTATGTACCAATTTTTCAAAAATAAAAACATTCAAATTTTCATTTTTCGAGAAATTTTTGTTTTGGAATTTGAAATTGTACAAAAATCAAGTCATTGTAACAAGTATGTACGTAGTTGCTGTATCCTAATTCTTATTACTCGCAATCTTTTTTGTCATATGACAGTTTGTTTGTGAAGCAAAGTGTAGATCTTATGCATTTAAACTGCTGCTGGCCTCTGGTTGCTTTCCTGCTTATATATTTCATAGAGTTTTACAAACTGACTGCATTATTACTGTTTCTGTTACACTAAGCAAGAATAAATGTGTACGGATAATAGCTAGGATTAGAATATTAGGTACCTATTACCTACATCAAAATAGACATGTTTTAATTGCTACAAATATTTCCTGTAAGTCCTGCTGTAAAGTGGCCTTGTATAAAATTATTTCACTGAAATATTGCCAGCGGTATGCGACAGTGTTCATTATAACATTGCAGTTTGTACTTTTTTTTTATGTATCAAAACATTATCACTTTTGTGGTATTTTTTGGGTACCTGAGAACATAACCCAGGTGTGTACTCTCCATGAATGCAATGCATGTAGTGCATGCTCTAAGTAAACCCAAATGCATGTGCATAGTGTTAGATCTCAGAATATTTAATTTTCAAAATTTGTATTTATTTTTCCCCTGTGTTAATCTTATGAAGAACATGTGTTTGTATGCATGCAAGTGCACATGCACACACAGATGCACATACATAATTACATGTAGATCCATACCTTTACATTCATGTGAATATCAGGCTGATTCAGGACAGAGTATGTTAATTTTGCATTGTGATACTGTAGCTTATGAAAAAGTAAGTCATAAACCGGTTTTCTATTTGTTCATAAAGTGAACATGGTGAGAGTAATGCAGCCGTGACAGTTGATTTCAAATTAATAATTTCTTTGAATAAAATTAAAAACTGTTGTTTTTAATTGTTTTGACACTATTTGGAGTGTAGCTGCTTAATATACAGTAGTATTTTATTTTATATTTCAAGGATAATAAACTTTACGGTCGATTTATCGTAGTACAATTGCTCCTACTATAATTCATTTTACAGGCAAATTGAAAACTCATTTTCGACTTAATTTTTCCTAATATATCACCACACTAAATTAACACACGGCGTCCTGACTAATCCTGTACTGTATATATATATATATGTGTGTATATATATATATATATATATATATATATATATATATATATATATTTTTTTATTTTATTTTAATATCCTTTATGGTACTGTATCAGCTGTTTTAAGTTGTCAGTAACTTCTTTTTTTTATTATTTATTTATCATAGATGTTCTAGTAGGCAAACCATTTGGCACATTAGCTGTTTGTTGATAAAATATGGCAAAGTGTGTTTAAAGTAGAATTTTAATCTAGAGTCTGCTTTCTGTGAATTGAAGAATCCAGGTTGAAATGTTACTATACACACAGGAGAACTGGACAGAAATACTGTAGGAGTGTAGTGAAGAAATGCAGTCTAGTTGCTGAGGTGACTGGGAGTGTAAAATTTAGATTGAACATTTACTATTCGCCCTTTGGACAGAAGTAAATGGAGATGAAACTGTCTTCATATTGAATTATTAGTTTGCTTATGTGAGAGATTATAATCATCCAATTAATTTTTATTTCTTCTGTAAGTAAAGACAATAATAAGAAATGTAATTAATGTAAATATGGTAAAAATCTATTTTAAAATAATATGTATATGTTTTTATTGCTTTGTTTTTTGCCACTTATTTGTTTGTGTTTGTCAGTTTTGCTTAAATATATCTGCGGAATGTTTAGTGTATGTTCAACTCACTACAGTATATGTATAAATGTCTATCTTAATCAAAAAAAAGTTGCAGTAAATGGTTTTCAAGCCACATTAACTTTTAGTTCATTGCATTTTGGTTCCATTTCAATTTCGGTCAAGTCCAAAAATTTTTTTAATTGATAACTTAAATAGAAAAATGTGTACGAAAGTGATTATGTTTTGTACACTTTCTGTGTACAGTCTCAAGCACAAAATAGTAGAGTCTCTACAGTTGTCTAATCTTAGCTAGGTACTGAATGTCTAAGTATGTGTCTGTTATTAAATTTGTACATGTAATTATTTTATACAGTTATTTGAGTTTAGTTCACTGTGTTTAGTTAACATCAAAGTTTTGTTAAAATTTTTACTTAAGAATTTGTTGGCACCTTTCAAGCCTTAAGTTACCTCTTTTATAGGGATATATAATAAGTCTCAGGTAATGGACATTTGCTGGAATTGATATGTAATTTTTCACATTTTCATTATAGACTTTTCTGTGCTGAAAATTATGGCTGAGAGCAGATATAAAATTACTGGAAAGCCTGTGGAAAGTGCTTCTGAACACTGTATTGAATATACAGGATGTCCCAAAAATACCTTCCGATATTTACACAGGTTGTAGTCTGCAACAAAAGAAGACGAAAATATGGTGTGCACTGTTCACATAAACTCAATATTAAGGGTGTTATGATCAGTTAGAGATGAATGTTTAAAACTGTATTTTCCCAACATATGGGAAACTACGCCATGTACAAAACATTGTCAGCATTGCTTAATGCTATTGGGATCTTTAAACCAACAGCATATGGTGCTTGATACCTTCCACCCTTAGGAAAATATCAGGGGTCATTACCCCCTAATTGCTTACAACTTTTTTACTGTCAGGTTTCCCATACATTTAAAGGTGGTTTGTTGAGTAATGTTACCTGTTTAAAAAAAGCTGCTCCTGTTGCAACTATCTAGGAGCCATCATTTTCGTTTAAATCACAAATGAAGCTGCAACGGTAGTCCCAGAAGCAACTATTAATAAGTGTCATGTCAATGTTCGACAATGTAGTGCACATGTCTAATTTCACATGCACGAAGTATTGTGTATGATTGTAGGCAAATAACCACGGGGTTGTGGTGTAGTACATGTAGTGTCCAAGAACAACATGTCCCTGAACTACCCTTCACAATAGGTGCTCGATGTGACCGCTATCCATAGCAATGCACCCTCTACCCTACGCCGCATGGACTCACACATTCATTGGAACATCCCTGGTTTTTGCTGGATTGCTTTGCTGGCATGGAACATGCGTTCCCTTAGTGTATCCACACAGTGTATGGGGGCTGCATATACCATAGACTTTACATGTCCCCACAGCCAAAAGTTTAAAGGGTTAAGATCAGGGGAACAGGCAGGCCAATGTATTGGCCCTCCCCGACCTATCCATGGCCCATGTTAGCTGTCGCCGTACCTGTAGCTGAAAATGGGCTGGTGCCCCGTCATGTATGAACCACATGTGCAGGCGTTCTTATAGTGGGACATCCTCCAGCAACAAAGGTAATTGGCTCCGAAGAAAGTTACGATACCTAGCACCGTGTTGTGTAGAACGTAGGGACGTACGAGTTTGTCTCCGTAAATGCCTGCCCAAACCTGATACTATACCTGTGCTGGTGTCTTCTCTCATCAGTTGCATGCGGGTTTGCATCGGCCCATACGCGAGTATTATGGAAATAGACGATACCGTCTCTCATGAAAGCCGCCTCATCTGTGAACAACACCTTCGCAGCGAAATGCAGATCATGTGCACACATTTGGAGAAATGTCTGGCAGAATTGCAGTCTGGCTGCCCGATCGTGTGGCAGCAGAGCCTGGACACGCTGCACATGGTAGGGATACTGTAACTGTTCATGGAGGACCTTCCACACTACGGATTTTGCAGCACCTTCAGCTGAAGCTATCCGTCAGACACTTGTTCCGGGATTCGTCTCCACTTGTTCTAACACCCGTTGTTCCATATCCGGTGTGCGAGTTCGTATTGAGGTCTCCCACGATCCCATGTTTGTGGTGCAAAGGATCCCGTTTCGGAAAGGAGCTGTAACAGGGTACTAATCATCTTTTCTGATGGTGTACTGCTTCGTGGATATTTGGCGGCGTACACGGTACGTGCCCGTCGGTTGCTTCCATATGCCTGCCCGTAGCAGTAGACCATGTCCAGCATCTCCTGTGTCGAATAATAGACCTCCATTATGTGCTGCAATCTGAAGACAAGGATAGGAACATACATTACAGTACAGCGGTGTCACTACAGTGCATGCCCCATTTGAACACTACACGAGTACTTCACATCAAATGAACATATCTGACTGATAGAGCAATGTACATACTGTAGCAAGCTGTGATACTTGTAACGATTTTTGTATTGCGTTCGTGCTTTATACAGATGCAAACACAGTGTGTTACATCGTCTCATGTTCGCATTTGTTACGTGCCAAAGAGCTCGGTGTGCAAGATATGCTCTTCGTATGAACTAACACCACAACTCGGGAGACATTACAATGCTGACAATATTGTTTTTGTATGTGACTTATTTTCCCATATTTTGGGAAAATACAGTTTTAAACGTTCATCTTTAACTGATCATAACACCCGTAATACTGAGTTTAGGTGAACAGTGCACAACGCACAACATGTTTTCATCTTCTTTTGTTGCATACTACAACCTGTGTAAATATCGGAAGGTATTTTCGGGACATCCTGTAGAGCTTTGACACTTTAACAATAGTATATGCGTGTGCTACATAAGGGGATGATGTGGGTATTTTGAAAATGTGTATCTGGTTGGCATTATTACAATTTTAAATTTTCGTTTAAGTTAACAGTCATTTACATCTAGTTTGTTTAGAAACAATTGACTATGTGATGTAGGAAAAAGTGAGGAAAATTTGCAGCCGTGTCCAAAGTAATTCAACTCTTGAGCATTTTATATTAGAATGTATCTGTAAGGTGCTACATTTACCAAATTTTATTTTCAGTGAGCTTAGCTTTCAATGAAGACTTTGTGGTTCATTGTTACTGCTTTATTTTACATGCTTATTTATTTTGTATTCTCTTTAAAAACGTAATTTTTGGGATCAAAATGTGCAAGACTTCAGTGCTGTTATATACTACTGTAGTACATACTGTATATAGGTATATATTTTTTTGTTCTCTTATGTTCTTCTCCAGTATTTAATTCTATCAAGCAAATGTGTACATATATACAAGTTGGTATGTTCAGTTACTATTGAAATCTCATGAATATTATGTTAATTGGGCTTATCTAGTTTAATAAATTTATATTAATTTAACATATTTTTCTAAAAAATTTTAATGAACTGATTTATAAATTATTTTTTTCGAATTTGTTTAGTTACTTTCATTGTTATTTTTAAATTTGATATGTTAATTTTGTTTAAATTAATTATTAATTAGTTTATGTTCAGGGATTTTAACATCTTAAATTAATCAGGTAACTTATTCAGACAATAACTTTAACTATAGTTACATTATTTTGTAATCTTTCCCCTAGCACGGTACGTATGTAGGTAGTTGAGCTTACCGTCTCATCGACATCAAGGACATTAGAGACAGAACTAATAGGGCAAGACAGGTGGGAAACAGAGCATGAACTGGCCATGTCCCATGTTAAGGAACCCTCATAGCACTCCATTCACCTGGAGTGATCCAAATTAGAATTGCCAGACTAAGAAATTAATTCATGACCTTCTGAATGCGAATGAAGTGTTTTAACATTGTGCCAACACTTATCATTAATGAAGTGTTATGATTTAGGGTTCTCTCTGTATTTGCTGATGTACCTGGGGTAGTTGGCAAACCCAGCTTCTATCCAGTATGCGAGGGAATGTCAGGAACTAGCTTCTCACCAGAGCCACCAGGTGTCACCTCCGCTGATACGTAGATGAAGTTAATAGAGGCATGTGCTCCTCATGGTCAGGTAGGACGAATTCCTCACGTTTGTGGAATTAGGAATATTAATGCCTCCATGTAGCCACTCTAGTTGGCTGCTAAGATCAGGGTTCAGAGCTTGTGCACCCCCCTCTGCTCATTTGTTCTGACCTAATCTTGTTCTGCAGCATTTTCTTAATTCCCTGCTCCAGCTGGCCTTCAGTTAGCCAGGCAGTTAAGGCCTTGTTACCGAGTTTTGCAGTGACTTCAAAAATATTTTTTTTATTGCTACCTAACACTCATTTCAAAATTTCACTGCACAGTTTTGACACTTATATGTTATAATTTGTAGCTGAATTTTTTTGTAGAATTATACTGAACGGTTTTTTAGATTTCATTACCCAAAGTACCACGTTTTTCGCCGTGAAAATAAGCAAAAATTAAGGAAATTATTTTTTGGCTGGTGAATGGTACATTATTTTAAAAAAAACGTGTCCACAGTATTGTGCATCGTGTGATTGCACATTGACTCAATTTTTTTCAAAACTTTTGATTAAAAAATATTTGAGTTATTGGCACCAGTCTGAAAAAAACTCGGGAACAAGCCCTTAAGGATATAGTCTACAGCAATTTTCGTCATATTTAATATTTGTGCCAGATTTTTTTTTTTTTTCTTATTTTAGACATAAATTGCGACAAAATTTTGCTCTTATGAATTTTTTTATCCCACGTAATGATTCATAAACGTCAAAATTTGCCTTTTGCAGTTTTATGTACGACACTAAAACAAAGTGAAAAAATTTAATGTGAATAATGATGATGTAGGCTGCAAGGTCTCCTATATAAAACAATAAATTAAAATAGTTTGTATTTTTAAACATTTATTTAAGTTTTATTTTATTATATTTTCTTTAATACAAAAATATTTTATTTTTGGGTTTTGTATAGGAGACCTTGTAACCTACAACATTGTTACTTACTGTAAATTTTTTCAGTTCTGAAATGCATAGACATGGACGTACATACGTTTTTACATTCCCAGTAAAAAAATTTTGACTACATTGATATCTTTCAGACAAAATTAGAATTTGCAAATTTGCTTCTTCTGTGATTTTACGGAGGTAAAATACTTCTCTAAATGGTGAATCACAAACTTTCGTTAATGTCAGTCCCTGCACTTAAATACCTTTATATTTGTACTGGAGAAAGCATTCATCCTTTGGACTATCACATTTCTTAGTCATCTCACTCGCGTACTGAAAAGCCCGTCCTTCCTGTGTTTCACATACCGGTTGTCATGTCTTAAGTTTTCAGTGGCTTTGTTAAATTCCTGCTTCACATCTAGTTACTCTAAAGTCTTAACGAACTTTTTGCTGTGTAATTTGAATAGAATGAGTAATCTGGAAGTGGTTCAGGGTGTTTCCTATCTCAGAAAACTAACAAGAGCAAGGATAGGGGATTTCATGTGTGTGTAAGATGTGGCTCAGTATCTCTGTATCGTTAGGGCCCGGTAGTTTTCGCGAAAAGATTTTTGCCCCACTTTGATTCAGTGCCTTTCGTGCACACCTGCAGCTCAACTTCATGATTATTGGCAGAGTGTTTTTGTGCAGAGTTATTATTCATTTTACTGTGCCAATTAGTACATGGATAACTGTGACACAACACGTCTGTGATTTGCGGGTTTAACCTCCAGACGTTGT
>PNEQ01028621.1:0-19350 GCA_003012365.1 Medauroidea extradentata | reverse complement strand
AAACTCTCAACATTGTCAAGGCCAAATTGGAAGCTGACCCAACTCTAAAGGACAGAACAACAATACCAATTCCATCCATCATGGAAATGATTACCCTTTGTGTCACCACGAAATATTTCCAATTTAATGACTGTTTCTACAAACAAACAGACGGCATGGCAATGGGCTCTTCACTTTCACCATTCATGGCGAACATATTCATGGAGAATTTTGAGCAGGAAGTACTTAGCAAAAGCAATACCCCTCCTAAAATCTGGCTTCGTTACGTAGACGACACTTTCACTATCTGGCAACATAGACCTGAAACCCTGGAGGAATTTGTGAACATCCTAAACTCATTGAGGCCATCAATCAAGTTCACATATGAAACAGAAACCAATGGCAGCATTCCTTTTCTGGACGTACTAGTAAGCAGGGAAAACAGCAGTCTGGAAACTAAAGTATACAGGAAACCTACACATACAGGCCAATACCTACATTTTGCTTCTAACCACCCTAAAAGCACAAAAACTGGCATAATTCGCACACTAGCTAACCGAGCTGAGATTATTTCTTCCAACAAGAAATCTGTACTGATAGAACACAACCAAATAAAAAAAGAACTCGCAGCCAATGGTTACCCGGCAAACACCATCAAACAGGACATGAAACCTAACAGAACACTTAAGCCCACAGAAACCGAAAAACCAGCAGGAACCCTAGTTATTCCGTATGTTACAGGCCTTTCGGAAAAAATAAGACGTCTGGGAAATAAATACGGACTTCAAACAGCATTCCAATCCAAATCCACTATCAAAAGTATGGTCACCAGGGTAAAACCAGCCACTGAAAAACTACAAACTCACAACTGTGTATATCAGATACCCTGCGAATGTGGTCATATGTATATTGGAGAAACTGGCAGAGCTCTTTCAACACGCATCAAAGAACATAAAAACAATTGCAAGAAAGGTGAAACCCAAAAATCTAGATTGGCCGAACATGCATGGGAAAATAGCCACAAAATTCTTTGGGAAGACTCTAAACCACTTACACAGGAAACTGACGAAATTAAAAGAAAACTCAAAGAATCAGCCTTTATTATTAGCAATAGCAATATTTTCAGTCAACAGAGTATTGAATTAAAAAATATGTGGATCCCATTGATTAAGAGAAAAACAACTTTACAGCACAAAACAAAAACACACACTCAACCCGTCACAACCAATCAGAGTCAATCTATGCTGCGCGACCAATCAGTAGACAGCTCGTCTCCCATTGGCTGAGCAGGATAAGTGGGCTTACCCTGTATATACCCATGGGTTTTCCAGTCTCCTCATCAATCCAGTGCCATTTTTATTTTTAATGCATGTAACTGCTGAGTGGTTACACTCCTATTCTGTCGAGAGGGTTTTTACGGTACTATGCCGGTTTTTCCCTCTCTCTTCTTAGATTATGGCTTAGCTATAGATACACTTAGGGAGGTAGACATGGCCCCAATTGCATCCATGTCTGCCCAATCCCTCTCTGCCGCGATGCATGCCTCCTCTGCATGAAACTTCTCCCTTGTAGGCGTATGGGGCTCAGCCCTGAGACGCACTTAGTCCCACTCCTTCCCCGGGCCTCACACATAACTTAGTAGTTAGGGTAGGTTAGGAAAAAAAAATAAAATGTCTCCTCATCAGTCGCACTCGTGTTCCTGAACCCTGTGTGTCTACCTGATGACGGGAACAGAGGGCCTATGCTGGAAAACACAGCTCGAGCGTTCGTGTACGAGTCGTTTCGAATGGTCAGATTCGCATACGAACTGGCCTAGTTGAAAATATGTATGCTCCACTATCTCGAACTCGTATACGAAATAAGTGTACGAAGTGAGCACCGTTGGTCGACAAGATGGCGGCTATTCGAATGTCTATCTCGACTTACAAAATATGAGTTTCTGTGATAAATAGGGGATTTAAAATGTTAATGAGCATGATAGAATAATCTTAACATTAGCAGAAACTATGTTAGTGTGACGTAACTCGACCGAACACAAAAGGAAATGTCGTAATAATCGAAAAACTGGATTTTGCACCTTACATACAATAAATACTGTATTTTTGGACGTTTCTTCGTATAGTACTCGTGGTGCTACGGTAGCGTGCTTGCTTGCTGACGAAAGAATTCGGGTTCGAAACTCGCCAAGAACGAATATTTTTTTATTTCTATAAATGCATTAATAATTTCATGCTAGAAAAATAACTCTACGAAATATTAATTTATTTTACGTAATTTTCTATTTTAGACACAATGAGACGAGTCTTTTATCTTCCGTTTGTATAGACGAAGCAACTAATGACACGAATGTAGGCACATACAAATATTTATCTGCGCTTCTCCGGTATATGGCATTAATAAATATCACATTTTCTTAAGACCAAAATGTAATTTTTAAAATAAATAACATACATTTGAACATAAAGCGTTACTTTTTCCTGTTAGATGGATTAAATAAAGAACACTTTTAGGGTAAGACTAACGAAACGAAGGCTTCAAGAAACTAAGGCTTAAGTTACATGGTTTTAACCTATAATAATATAGCCTAGTTATGTTAATAATTTCAGGTAATTAATTTGAGGCAGTTTAATTAAATTTACAGCAAATTTTGTTGAATTTTATGTAAGAGGCCAAGTACCTAATGTTAACATGTAGAATTTTTTTGTCTCAGTATTTTACTCAAATAAAATTAACCACCCGTATTAATTGTTTAACAGCCATCACGATTATAAAATATTACGAGGACTTTATCCTCGGGTTTGTATATAATGAACAAAGAAATTCGAAAGTAACAGAACTGTCTGGTACTACACAATTTTTCATAACATTGTTGCTTGTTGAACTTCAACTTCAACAGCGAATGTTTAAATTTTATTTTACACTGTTACAACCATTCACAGACGAATAACAAAACGTATATGAATACACAAAAAAAACTCTGTATGTAGATACACTAATGTAACCTAGCACACAGTTATCTTTTCCTACGATCAACTGCCCACTCCTTAAAAAATGTTTTTTCTTTTTCACTGTGCTGCCTGTATCTTAGTGCATTTTTGTTAATAGTTTACTGAGTTCTTTGAAGCCACAAATTTGTATGTTTCAGTTAATAGCAAAATTTTGGGACTCATAAAATGCAATGTGAGTGGCTTTAACTAAAAAATGTTAGTATACTAACTTCAAAATAGCTTATTCAGAATTAATACATACAGTATTATTTTTGTGATTAAGAGCGTGTGTTTTTTTTTTTTTTCGTAAAATAAATATACTATTGCAAAGAGCTTACTAACATATTTAATTCTTAACTTAATTAGTGGCGAGTTTCTATTTAAACATTATTTGGAACTTAAAAAAAAAATATATATACGCATATAATTGTTGAAATCTTGCTCCATAGCTTCGGTTTTTACGACTTCTCGTATGCGAAATCCCCAATTCGGCCGCCTGCCACCACACGAGTAGATTTTCGTATACGAATCTCGTGTACGAGGACGGCAGAATGTTCAAGCATACCAACAACACATTTCGAGTGGTCAGGCGGGCGATTCGCATACGAACGAAAACTCGAGCATAGGCCCTCAGATTCCAGTTCCCTAAACGTCGTAACACTGTCTGTCTGGAAAACTACTGTGTTTTGTCTCGTCTCTTCATTGTGTCGTTTGTCTTGTCTGTATATGTCTGATATCTGTTGCGTTTTGTCTCGTCTACTTGTTGTGTTCCTTTGGTATTTTTCTGTTCGTGTCTGATATCTACTGTGTTTGTTGTTTCGTCTCATCGTTGTGTCGCATGTTATTTGGTTTTTATTTTATTTTGTCATTAATTTCATTTATTATCTGTTTGTTTTATTTGACCCGATTCCATCTTGGAATTTCAAGTTGTGTATTTATCTTGCCGACTAAGCATACTCTGCTTATTTTATGGTTTCTTTTATTTTTTTAGTTTTTCTTTGACAGTCGTTCAATTTTGCAATGGAGTACGTCCAAGAAACTGAATCTAGTCATGAACTCCCATTGCACAGTTCTTTCAAAGATCAAGAAATAGGCTATTTTTGAAGTACTTTTCCTTGTCTGTATTTTTTTTTTCGATTTTTCTAGTTTATCGGAACATACTCCCAACGAAAATGAGCGTACAAGTTGCATTGCCGAGAGAACTAACAAATTAAAAAAAAAAAAAATACATTCCAGACTTAAAACTCGAAGGGGGAAGAAAAACTCTTGAATTGTAGATTAGTATACTGACAATTTTTCTCGGCCTTTAAGACTTCCTATTTCTTGACACACCCATTATAGCGGCCACTAACCACTTAATTCTCTCTTTCATTTAAGGCGTTATTAAGTTTGACATTCTTGGCCTGAACAATACGTGTGTGTTATAATTTACTAATTTTCCCAGCAGACCCTCTGTGTATATCGAATAGTATTATATGACACAAGCACCAACTAATTAAACAATGAATGGTTCTCGACGCCGACTAATAATAATTGTACATCAGAAAGCATTCTAATTGCTGAAGGTCAGTGTGTGACCTTGTAAAGTACTGACATAGGTAGAAACAAATCATAGATGAACGAGTATTCGGGGCAGCATGTACTTGTGCTAATTTGTCCATCCAGTGACTTCGACTTCTGAATTTACTGTTCAGCATCTAGTCCAGGACGCCGATTAAATATCTCTAATTATTGGTGCGACGGAAAACTTTCACCTACTTGGCGTCTGGTTGCTGGGCTGTAGCGGAATTAAGTACATGAAGTGCAGAAGGTCACGTGACGGGTACAAAATGGATATAAATGTGCGCCAGTCTAAACCACGGCATAAGTAGATTTACTTTGCTCGTGCATGTGCAGCTATAGAACGTTGGAGTCTATCCAACTCGAACTGTGACTGTAGATGTAAATGAAGAAGACCAGTGTTACTTGCTCTGGACCTGCGTTGTGCTGCTTCGGTGGAAATGTCATGTACCCAGCACACAGCACGTTGGCTTGCGGCAAACTGGCCCTTTGACTTGAATTCGGCTTGCTCGTTAAGCTTAAATTGAACAGCTGGATTCAAGCTTGTTTCAAATCTTAATTTTGGCAAGTTTGCTGAAGGTTCACCTACATGCTTGCCGTGGCAAGCCAAAATTTTCGTCTTTCGTTTGTTTACTAGTTGAGAGGAGCTCGTAGACAATGGCGGGACGTAAAACTGTTTATAATTCTGGGAAATAGTACACGTACAGGCTGAAAATACTTCTCAACTCACCGGAGCAAATTTGAAACAAGCTTTTCAGTGCAAGGTGCTGAGTGGAGACTAGTTAGCCTGATTCAAGCTTGATTCCCACTAACCTACTTGCCGAGGCAAGCTTGATTCAAGCTTATTCGCTTCTTCTGGCAAGCTTGCTTCAAGTTTGAAACAAGCTGACTTTGCTATTTGGGTAGTGATGTGAATCGGGGCCCTGGGCAGTCACTACGGTAGTGTCGGAACCTCTTTGTCCAATCAAAACAATCAAAAGTGAATATAAAATTCACGTCCTTGAAGGCTATCATATTAGTTCGGTATTCAGAAAGTTTCTAGGCCTCCTCGGGCCAGAACTAAACCGCCTTGTGTTTCTTCCGCAGTGAACCAAGACTAACTACGCTTAAAACAGCGTTCTTTCGAAACTATTACAGACAGATAAACCTGTTTGCACGATCTCCTGAAAATATTTAAATATCCTAGCGTCGCTAACATATTTCTATCGCTATGCATCTAGGACAGTTGGCAGGACTGACGATATACGAGGATGTATGTTGATGGGAGTCGACGAGCAGGTTTCGATAACGATCGGAAAAATCACGGTACATATTATTACAAGAAACTTTCGCTATTAATTCGGAAACAGCATCCAAATATGTACAGTCCCGGCTGAAACTTGCCTACATGTCCACAATAGTGGGCACAATGACACATATGATTAATTTATGAATTGAAGAGTTGCAGGCTGCAATATTTTGGTTAGCACGGTTCTTGCATGGCAGTTGTTTCATACAAGCATTTGCCCGGATCCTAGTGAACCCTGGACTTTGCGAAACTATTTTTACATCGCCAAATCACATAACGTGCACACCTGCAGCTTTGAAAGATACGCTGACAAAATGGCATTGAAACAGAGCTGCAAATGGCATTGAAACCAAATGGTACAAAATCTTTCTGCAGGATTGTTATACGTACCAGGATCCTGGTACACAAAAGTACCAGGATTTTAGAATTGTGCATTCAATTGAATTAAAATGCATCATTAAACACAATTTTGAGCAGATAATATCTACACAGAAAAGGTTTTTCGGCACGACACTACTTCTCCTGAATTGTGAGCATGAATCTGCGCATAAAGTTACAACAGGTTATTGCATAATCCAAGTTTTGCCACAGTTGAGAACTGTTGTCAAAATGTGCTGGCAACACTTATTTCCGTTCCCTTTAGCTAACATCTGTGGTAGACGCGAACCTATGATTTTCTGTTAGCTAAGCGTATTCTTTGAACATTTGCGGTATATTTTATATCTTACAATACTTAAAAACATGTTTTAGAACGTCATATTTTTTCATGCCTGTAAGCATTTGCGAAATTTTCAACCTTGTATCAGGTTTTCGTTAAAAGAACCAGGTGATTTTTATAGTGTCAGTACCAGGATTTTGGAGTTACCATTTAACACGCCTAACTCGTAGTTCTGTGTATTTGATGTTGGACTTTGGACAACAGATGACGCTAGTATTATGTAACAAAATTTTCCGCTTATTATTTTTTTGCGTCGGAATTGAAATATGTGCCTTAGTTACTATGTTTTTAAAACGGTATGGGCATTCCCTCTTAACGCGAGCGGCTTTTTAAAAAGGAAGTCCACTCGTCGAAGAGGACACCCCTGCTACCGCACTCTTCAATTGTTGGCCTCTCAGCTGGTGACTTCATTGACACCTAATAACCCCGCCGTTATTAAGTAATTGCTAGTTAAAATATTGTCCTAGCGACTGACTGGGCGCGAGGAGTGAGTATTTACGCACTGCGTGGAAGGGAGAAGCAGTCGTGAAAGAAGATTGAGGTACGGAAAGTAAACGAAGAGCGGAAAAGAGACATACAGAGAGAAAGAGAAACATGGAGAGAGAGAAATCAGTTAACATCTATCGCGCCAAGAGTAGATTCATCTCGACGCAGCAGTCATCGGGTAAAATATCCGTCTATTTAATGTATGTGTTGATTGCGTTCAAGATTTTTTCTCGAACTCTAATCATATTAACTCTTTTAGAGACAAATTTGACGTTTTATATATGCATCATCAGACTTAAATGCGCCAGTGGTTGTTTTCCAGTAAAACACGCTGTAAGATTATTATATTTAAAAAATTGTTACAAAAATACTTTACTTCTATGAAGTCAATACTTAGAACAACAGGGTGTAGGACACTTTTTGTAAGACTGTTTCAAAGTTAAAAACCTTTTCATACAAAACTGTAATATCTGCATATTCGGTTGATACATAACGCAGTCCAACTGATGCTACACGGTATCCAAGCACAGCAGTGGTGTTCGATACCCGGCTCCGGCCATTCTGATCTCAGATTTCCAAGGATTTCCGAAACCACTCTAAGCGAATACTGGGATGCTTCCTTAAATAGGCCCTGGCCGATTCCTACTCCCTTTCCCTTCCTGTTTCTCTACCAAAGCCCTGAAGTTGAAGGACACATAAAAGCGTCCAAATAAATAAATAATTCCAAGGAGCTGCTTGTTAATTTTATTATTATAAATTTTCATCGTTATTTCTTTCGTTAAACTGTACTTTCTGTAACTCTTACAAATAACAGGATAACACATAATTTAATGTATGGCCTATAAAATATATTAATGTGTGTATATATATATATATATATATATATATATATATATATATATATATATATATATATATACACATATTCACAAATGGCCGTCTGTCCAGGCCACCAGACAGTGTTTGGTTAGGTAGTTTTCACGTCGTGTACGTAATACAGGTATGTTACTGGGTTCAACAGTAACGAGTGCGAGAAAAGTTGAATGTCTGCTATGCTTCAATGTAATGTATTTTTTACGGTTCTTTTATGTAGTTACTTGTAAGTTCCTATTTGACTGGGTCAATGATAATTCCGGCGTACTACGACTGAACGTCTTTACCAATGAGCTTATTTTCATCTGTGATTAAATCCTAAGAGTATTTTATCAACAAAGTCTTTCGCGATTTGTCTGTCTCAAAAACACTTGTATTATAAGACACAGTTTTTAAGTTTATAGACGAATAATGAACGACAAATGCGGCGTACCATAAATCTCATTGGCAGAGTAAATTGCAAGGAAAAAAACACAAACAACGGCAGAAAAGGTCACGCACTTGAGTACTACATTGTAACCTAGAAAACAGCCAACGCACTCCACGATCAATCATTCCCTATGTAGCTGTGTTTTTTATTTTCCATAGTACTCTTAGTGAAACACTTACTGAGAAGTGAATTCCAGCCGAGAAATGTTGGTCTCTACAAACTACAAACCCCGTGTCTTCGCTCAGTGTGTAGCAAGATAAGCAAACCTATCAGAACTGCTGTACACACGGGACAGACGTAACATCAGGCACCCTGGAAACTGAATATTCACAGTTTTAAACTGATTTTCCACATACTCAAATTTTGTAAACTGCTCCATCGGGAATCCGTGAATAACTACGATTGTATCAGCGAAATAAACGCACAGATTGAATCTGAGATTTTCACTAATTGGAAAAGTAACGAAATATTTCTTCCCAGCGGTACAAAAATGCGTAGTTTTACTTTAGTTAAAATTCAAATTTTTTTCTTCTAAATTGTGTCATAAGCTCAAGTAAATCATGCACCAGAGTTAACAAAACCAAGGATTACCACCAAGATTGGAAACCACGACCTTCGACTTATAAGGTCAGCACCTTAAACACTAACCCAAAGTGCCGCCTACCGCACGCTTCAAATGTGTTGCAGTGTGTTCGTAAACAGGATTTTTCTACTAAAATAATTCACCTGTATCCATTAGATCGGAACCTCATAGTTAAGACGCCACGCTCATTGAAAACACTGTTTCTAAGCCCTCCAACATTGCTGAAAACATCCATTTCAGACTTCCGTACTTCAAAATGTACTAACCGGATGTATGTGAAACTGAGATTGCGACCTGCACTGAACTTAGTTACAGACATTCCATCAATAAAATTATATGGTCACCGCTTAGTGTCCCATAGTAAAAACTGTTCGGCGGGAAGCTTGCACACTAGTTCAGCGCTTGGCTTGTTGAGGCGACGTGGCATTAGATGCGCGCTTCAAGGTCGACCTTACTGCTCCGTCGCTTTTGAGCCTCTCACACGCGGGTAGGCGGCCCCCTTAAGTACTTACATTTTAGGTTTACTAGTTCTGTGTGTTACCTGTTGTGCACGTTTTCTTGGTAAAATGGCTGTTTGTACTTTAGTGTGAATTTTTCAACAGAGCGGAACTTTACATTACTAAAACTAAACTATACACAACAGCCATATAACAAGAATACTTGTTACTACACTAAATTTAGGAGTAACTTATCAAAATACATAATTCACTTTACACAACGAGCAAATACATATTAATAGCATGACCGATGTGGTAAGGGTGATACTATATTTATTATATATAGACGAAGGTCATACTACACGACATTGTTGATATTACATTTTAGTTACAGATTTTAAGTGCAGTTTTCGAAATACAGAAAGTTTATTAGAATTCGGACAGATTAATTAGAGAAGTTTATCTACTACTTTAATATGTCACCCCAATTTGCTGTTTTCTCACTTTTTTATCAGTAAACATTGACAAAACGGTAGATTTGTCAGTGAAAATCCTTGCAACTTAGTGAAACTGTGAAAATTCCAATGTTTAGAATTTAGAGTGAGCGTGGTCATTGTCTAAGACACAGGATGGATAAACATACAGATGCGAAATCTGTCTGGTATCTTTGATAACTAGAGACGGGAAAAATGCGCAGGGTTTACTGACCTCCAAGAACATGCAGCAGGCAACAGCACTTCACTATCTGCTTGCTGAGAACTGCATCGATCGAGTCTTTATTATTTGTGTCGTGAACTAGTCGCACGCAGTTTGTTTCAGTTTCGCGTGTGTCCATCTGCATTACTGCTTCGTGGTCAGTGATTGGCTGTTTTAACTCTCTCATGCCTTGAAGGTTCTACATGCTAATCACTAGAGCCACGAATTTATGGTGAAAAGATTTTTGCACCATTTGGTTTCAAAGCCTTATATTGACATCCGCAACTGTGTGTCATGGTCAGTCATTGGACGTTTTAACTGTCACACGTCTTGAGGTTCTGCTGAGAAATCACAGACGTATTACGTCACAATAGCCTCATTGTTATTGGTGCAGTCAAATTAGGGACGTGTCTGAACAAACACACGCTGCCAATAGCCGTGACGCAGAGCTGCCGAGGTGCACGGGAGACACTGAAACAAAATGTTGCAAAAACCTTTTCGCGACAAAATCGTGGCTCTAGTAATCACAGGCGTGTGTTGTTGCAGGGACCTTACTGTGATTGCACAGTCAAATGAGAGACGTCACTTTACACAGACGCTCTGCCAATAACCTTGACACAGAGCTACAGATGTGAACATAAGGCACTGGAACATACTGCGGCTATATTCTTATCACGTGAAGTTCGTTGTCCTACTTGTTATTGTCTCAGCGCTCTCCAGGATGCGGCGTACTAATCAAGGTCCAATCACGAAATGAGACGAACATACACCTGTTTGCATTCTAGCTGGCGCCAAAAAAACACTACATTTCCACGCCCCTGTTGATAATTCTCACGAGGCTCTAGACACTCACTTCTAGTCTGATTGGCTCCTGCGTGTCGTCATATATCCCTATTGGTCACGCCTCGTTGTAGAGGGACTGTCGTCAGTTTCTGCTCGGTAAATTAATGTTCTGCCGCTGAGCGACGTAGCGAAGAGATAAAACACCAGACTCGCATTTGTCAAGACCCACGTTCGATTCTCTCCCCGCGCTGCTGATGTCGATATTCCGTGGTTTTACTTAATCACATGCAGATTCTAGGATTGTTATACGAGAATTTTTTCTAAACTCCGATGGACTGTAAAAATAAACGGGAATGAATTGTAAAATGCTTGTACAGTCAAGAGATACGTACGTATTTCAGGTACTTTCCAACCTGTGCACCATCATTCTAACATCCTCTGCAGACAGTTACCGCCTGCCTATTATACCTGGTTCATTTAAACTTTTGTACGAGGCGCATCAAATATTGTGATTGATTGCCGTTTCGTTTCTTCATTGGTTGACCATGAAGCGACAGCAAGTGAATCATAGCACAGTCGTATTGTTTTAATCCACCCCACAGCCACGTGCAATCACAGAATATCTAGTAATACAGAAGTGAAATGGCTGGTAGGACGGCAAACTCTGTCACACAGGCCAGCAACATGGAGACGCCTACCGCCAATCAGTGTAAGGCAGCAGCCCTGCTAGCCGGCAGCCAGGCCAATAGGAAACCTGCAGTAACATGCAGGAACCAAACATACACGGGGCTGGTATCAACAACCTCGGGCAACCAATAAGCGACGAAGTTCGCCCGTATCAAATATGCCGCCACGTCGGTTCGCGTCTGTATTACAATTTATCTGTGCTTCAGTGGTGGCAACTTTCTTTGTAGAGGAGATTAGAAAGCTGATACAGCGGTACATGTGTCTCGATATGCGAAGTGATTATGTTGGAAAGTAGCTGAACAATGTCTGTTTTTTTTTTTTTTTTTTTTTTTTTTTACAATTCATTCCCGTTTTTCTACGGACCATCGAAGGTAGTAAAGAATAATCCTCGTACAATTCTTGGTTATGGACGCTGTACGTCTGTCTGCCTGTCACCGAAACATTAAGCCATCTGAGTCATCCTTCTCCGGTTCTACTCTTCCAAGAATATTGTTTGTTAAGCTTAAACGAGAGCAGATACTACACATCTGTTTGGAAATATTGTTCGTAATTGTTTTTGCCGAGGTAACTATTTGTTTTCGAGACAAGCTTCTGCATTCTTAATTAAGTGTAATACTGCGTACATATGCAATGACGGCGTGGTGTTGTCTAAGACAACAAGCTGAAATGGCTGTAGTCAACACATACATAAAAATAAATCAAACAAAAAATTTCAAGAGAAAATGTGTCAAACAATACAAATAAACAATGACAATTAAAAAATGAAGAGAGAAAACTAATAAAACAGAGAAAACTTAGAACACCAAACATAAGACAGTCCAGACAATAAAGACGAAGACAATGTTGGACACAGAACAGGATGACACAACAGTGACGTCATCGACACAAGACCAGACAAACAACTATGAAAACACAGAAGAACATAGGAGTTTCTCTCAGACCGGCTAGTCGCGATGTTTAAGGGCTTGTTCCCGAGTGTTTTTTCAGACTTGTGACATATTTTTTTAACCAAAAGCTTTGAAAAATTTTGAGTCAATGTGTAGTCACACGATGCACAATACTGTGGATGCGTTTTTAAAAATAATGTACCATTCGCCAGCATAAAAATATTTTGCTTCATTTTTGCTTATTTTCACTAAAAAAAAAGTGGTACTTTGGGTGATGAAATCTAAAAAAACAGTTCAATATATTTCTACAAAAAAAATTCAGCTACAAATTATAACATATAAGTGTCAAAACCGTGGAGCAAAATTTTGATATGAGTATTACGTAGCAATACAAAAAAAATATTTTCGAAATCACTGCAAAACTCGGTAACAAGCCCTTAAGGAACCGAAATCTACTATCAGTTTTTATTGGTTCACTCTTGATTTTTTGAGACGATATAGCAGTTCTATGGTGTATGTTTACAATATTTCACTACATCGTTTACCTACGTGCAAGTAGCTTTCAAAGATAGTTCTGTATTCTTACCTGTTCTAGGAAGAACTCTCGTGCCTACAATCAATATGCTTTGTTCCGAGTGTATTGAACAGAATAAGCATTTTTGTAACTTTAATGTTAAAGCATCTTGACTGTGTATTACCACGCGTACCAATTTTAAACATGCCTAAGGTATAATTTACAGGAGATAGGGACAAACTGCGATGTTTGACCTCTGTAGCGACATGTTCTGTGGCCAGCTGGCCGGAAGCGAGTGACTATAGTGGGTGGGAGTGTTTGCGATGCTCGCCGCGTCGTAGAAAGTTACGGCAAACAAGAGAATACTTCGCACCAACCCATCGCTAGCAGCCACGGTAGCCCTAGCTGCGACCAACAAGGGCACATGTCTGTTATCACCGACATTCTAACATTCCACATCGACATCAATAAAATGAAATGAGAAAAATTATTCAGTTAAAATTAAGCAACAGGTAGATTTTCCTCTTAGAGTTACATAATACAAATGCTCAACAACATAGGAATTGCAACCTGAGAGCATGTTTTATTGGTCCATTGCGCAACCAAACATTCAGTTGTAAACTATCGATCTGTCATTTGTATAGGTTATTCGGTATAAAGTGAACACTAAAAACCTTTGAAAAATATCACTAGTCGTTACTGCATATAATTCAACATTTACTATAGTTCCCTTGCTGCTTGTTTGGTTGGCAGCGAAATGACACAACATAGTTCCGTGTATTTTTCTCTTCAAATTAAACAGTTCTGGAACAAAATCAATCGAAATCGACACACTTGTATTTCATATCATTATTAACTTTTTTTTTTTAAATCAAACAATATCAGTTTCTACCGACCGTACAATTTATCTCAGACGCGCAAACATTAAGTGACGTGTCCAGGAAGTTCAGATACCCCCCCCCCCCCGTTGTTAGCCGTTACGCGCGTCAAGATACGAATTGGCCGAAAATAGAACTTTAGCAGTGTTTTCTTGAGTGTTCACTTTATCCTGAACCGCCTATAACGAATAGTATTTTAAACAGCAAATGCACGACCAATTATTTCACTACCTTATGTTGGCAACAGTTACAACTCTTCTTTATGCTCAGTTCTCAAGAGGACTGTGTACTAAGCCGCTAGACAGTGTTGTGGCGTGTCACGCGAATATTTTTTTTGCACGAAACCACCGAAGTTATTATTATTGTTGTTATCTATGAAAAGAACACCCACCTGAAACTACGTGTGTCAGTTTTCGACAATTCAGTATACTTCTTAGTAACATAATTTTGGGGCCTCTGAAAATAGCTAAAACCAGCTTTTTTAGACCGCCGTAACTCTAAAAATACGACCTGAATCCGTAAATTGCGAAATGAGGCGCGTGCATTGGTCCTTACTTCATAATATGCAAAAATAAAATTTAGTGTCACCGCTTAAAGTTCCACAGGAAAAAGTGTTCTATGAAAACATTGCACGCCAGTTTAGCGCTGCGAATAGAGGTCATGTGCCTATCGTCTAGTGTTGTGTTCTGGCTCTTATCACTCCGCTGTTCCCGCGCGTCAAACACGGAGATCTGAAACCGGTACACAGTACCCTTAACTCTCACACTTATTGGTGCTCTAGCTGCTAAACACAGACGTGTGGTGTCCAAGTAATTTTGTATTGACTCACACAGTCAAGTAAGTGGCGCCTCGGCACAACGAACGGCGCCCTGCCAATGACCTTGAAGCGGCGTTGTAAGGCATTGAAACAAACTGCTGCAGAATTGTTTCTCTCGACAATCACGTGTCCCTACTGACTATAATCACACGATGAAGAAGAGACAAACATGCAAGGTATCCGTGATCATTTGTTACATGATTGGAATATATAAATGCGGTCCTCATTCTTCTGAAGTCCAATGTTAGATTACTTGAGGCGTTTGTGACAAACATCTGCAGGACTTCTAGGTCATGAGGCTAAGATTTCCTACACCAAGATGTAAGCCAGGTGATTGTACAATGCATGCAAACAATTAGGTCCGTTCACATTTTGGAACGAAGCAAACTACTATCTTCAAACTGTTGAAGCAAAAATTGTATTTTACACTGTTAACCTAGTGTCTTCCCGTATACGACCGTAGTAGGGATTTGAATAACTCGTGTTTTGCTTTGGGTTCAGGTTACTTTAGTATCACATTAGCAATAGATCCTTGTCTCGTTTGTTGCCTACTGCAGGATGCTGTACCAATTATAAAGAAACAACTAAATGCAGACTCAGTCTTGTGGTACCACTGTATTACACAGATATTCTTGTAGCTAGTCTTATAGTTCAGTGAACCCGCTGGCCTATAGTTACCAGAAACAGCAAAGACTAGGAAATTATCTAGTTTCACTGAACTGAAGGAGAGACTTCACATACGCCTATCAACTCGAGCAGATACCGACCGATAATTGGCTGTCTTCTGACACAGTGGAGAGCAATAACTGGTTTGCAGTTAAGTTACTTTGTACTGGCCTCAGAGCACTCCAGGATGTGGCAGATAGTAGGCTATTCGGGAAAGTGCCACACACGCCGAGGTGAAATAATTCTGTCGTGTGCCTTAACATAGTCCAGGAGTTCCGCATGTTTGAGCTAATATCGTATTTGATGCAAGAAATACAATAAAATAATAACTAGAGCAACAGTTTTATGGCGAAAATACTTTTGCGTCATTTAGTTCGAGTGCCTTACGTGAAGACCTGCAGCTCTGCTCCGTGGTCAGATAGTATATGACTTAAGGGCTTGGGCCCGAGTTTCTCGGTTTTCGAGAGAATTATTTTTTAAAATCCATACGAGAGTCAATATCGTAAAATTGCTCGTAACTTTTTTGCAAGTTGGTTTTACTAGGTAATGTAATTTTTCGAGACAAACTGCATGATGAGTACGGCTAATTTATCAATTAAAAGGAAATTTCGTTAATTAACTAATTAGCAACTATTTTGCAGTCCTCTGACTCGACAAAATTAGAGTATGCAGTTTAAATAAGTCATAAAGTTACGAAGCGATTTTACGTTATCGGCTTCCATTTATGTTTTAACAAATAATTGACACAAAATGCGAAGAAACTCTGGCCCATGCCCTTAACAGTCAATTGTGTTGGTGTTGTATCAGCAAATCACAGACGTCACTGCTCTATGTCTTATAGAGGGTGTTGTATGTAAGAAGACAGCACACCAGTTCTGTGACTTGCCCCTAGAGACTACTGTGAGGTGTGATGCTCGTACTGTCTCGTCTTTATAGCTTCCACATTTCTAGCCCTTGGACGGGCAAAATACGACCACCTTTAGGGGCCTGCTTAGATAGGCTATGTTTGTGTGTGAGGCAGGAGCGGTAAGGTTGATACAGTATTATCGCCTCTCCGTGCAAGCCACTCAGCTGGCGTGCAGTACTTCACTATTATCCTATTTCCTATAGGACTTTAACCGGTGACCACATTATTTTATATATTTGTTGCCAACATAACGCTGGTTTTCATAGTTGTGTTTTCGTATCCGGTTGTTATATTTCCAGATACGGCTGCCTGGAGAAGCCATTTTCAGGGGCCTGAAAATTATGTTTCTAATAAACGTGCAGAATTTTTGAAACTATATCGACATAGTTTAAAGCGTGTATTATTTTCGTAGATATACAAACACAATGTACTTCGGATGGTTTCGTAAAAAAAGAACAGTCGCCACTCGCTGCAACGCATCTGAATCACAGATAGGGAGACCCCTTAAGTGTGTCAAACAACAGTGAGTATTCCAGGCCGCGTGGGCACGTTGTGGACTTACGTAACCTCACAGACACCACGTAACTGCAGGCTTGCTAGACGACCGATGCTTCTTCTCTTCCTGAGTGTACGAACCTAACAGTAGTGGGTGGAGAGGGAGGGGCTGAGAGGGTAAGAGGGGACAAACATACGACGGCCGCTGCAGAAACCACTTGAGATGTCGTTGTGGAGAAAGCAGAAAGCCAGTTATGTCGAGTGCTGATTGTTGCATCTGCAAACACACCCCTTCATCCTGGACCAACAACCGTCTACGTCTCCGAGCAGACCGCATCAGTTAGCTATTCCTCTTCAACAACAATTAAGAGGGAGAGTTAGATGCTACATTTTATTTGTCGATTTTTTCGCGATAACTTCTGTTTAAAAATCTTTTCGGTAAATGTGGCAATCTTAAGACACAGAAGATAATTGAGTTGTATTTTGGAGATCACAATAGTGCTACATGTCCATATTATATTGAACTTGTAATCATTTCTTCACAAGTTAACCAACAATTCCCTTACAAAGATTCTGCATGAAAAACTAATGAAAGAATCCATTATTATTTATGACCAGCAGTTTATCAAGAATATATCCAATGCCTTGTCGAAGAAAACATTTTGATAATACAACTTGGATAAGTTATATGGCTCGAAAACTGAAATATACAAGTAATTGTCTTAAAATTCCCCTCTAAACTACTTCATTTACATCTCGTAGCGACAGTAAAAATAAACATTTGAAAATTCATAAAATGATTTTTTTTAAAAACTGTCAACTATACGCAGTCTCACATTTCTTTCCTTCTTTTGTGATACGAATTTGGCACCATCTCGTCTCAATGCCTTATGTGCACATTGTACAGTTTTGCCCCGTGATCTGTGATTGGACGTTTTAACTGCCAGTGTCGTAGGATCTACTAGCAAATCACAGACGTGTGGTGTCGCAGTAATCTTATGATTCGCTCAGTCAAATGAGTGAAGCCCTTGTACAAATACAATCTGCCAATAACCATGAAGCAAAGCTGCAGATGTGCACGTAAACTATAGAAACTAGTTGGTATAAATTTCTATCCACATGAAACCAGTTTCTGTAAGCATACGAACACTCATTCAGAAGCAACAGTATCAAAACAAGAACTAATACAAACGTCCAGCTCTCTGGGTAAAAAACTGAACATTGCCATAACCGTCTCTAGAGACAGGTTGGTTGTCTTTGATGCAGCAACCCTAAGAGTCATATTGCCAGACTATAGTGCTCTACCACGCCTCTACGTCTGTGTAGCTTGTATCGTACTGACCAGCTGCAACACTGTTCAAGTTAGGGATATCAATGCAAAAGATATTACAAGCAAATAAAAAAATCTTCGTCCGTAGTTCTTACGTAGTTAATGTCAACTGAATTTTGAAAGACATTCAGGAATAAATTAAACACATAAACATTAGAGATACTATGTAAAAAACTGATTTTGTTATGTATCAATAAGATTAATTTAAATTAAATTTATAGAGGCTTAAAAAACTTGGCGCTTCTTTTAGGCTGAAGCTGGAATCCCAGCAGTTATTAGTGCGTGTTATTTTTGCCACTGGCACTTGTTACTTGACACACCCTGTAGAGCGCTGAACCAATAATAACAACGTAACTAAATGTAGCCCATATCACAATGTGAGCAAGCAAGCTGTTGTCGACTGTAATACATATATATTATTGCAGGCTTGTCCGCATGTCAGTGAACACACAAATTATTCCACTCTCTATCAATGTATGTTGTTTTCTTTATGTATCAGTTTAGATGTTTAAAATACACAAAGTACCAGACACAAATAGAAAAAATCGATTTTAGAAGCCGTGATTTCTGCTGGTGATTTCCATCTCCACATTAAAATTTCGTAATCTTGATAAAAAAAATAAAATAATGAAGCTAAGTAGGCTCAAACAAAAATTTAGAAAATAGCATCAAACATTACTTTAATGATCTAAAGTGAAAAGCAAATTACTGTGGCAAAACTACAAATACCTTTTTTACGTAAGTGTTCTGAAGACATATATAATGTTACAAGTGAAACAAATTTGTTATTATGTAAATAATTTCGCTACAATACCACGTGTATTGTAAAACTGACTTGATTTCACAGATTAATAGTGATTCACACAAATTTCATCTGTACTATATATTTTTGAAACAATTTAAAAGCTGGTATTCAACTTATTACTGGGAACCGTAATAATTTGCGTGTTCATTAACCTGTAGGCTAGCCTGCAAGAATATATGTGCACTGTATGTGATAGCAACTGTTTATTAGCTGCTCGCTTACATCGTAGTGTCATATGATAGGCCGGCGTGTAGTTGCTTCTTTGTTACTTGCTCAGCGACCCCCAGAAGATGTCAAATTAGTCAAAGAACAGCAAGTTAACTGTTCTTAGAAGTATAGCTTGAGCATAAAATAAAAGGCAAAATTATCCGGCCCCAGATTGTGTCTATAAAATAATGAGTAAGGTAAGATAATTGAAGATAAGCACTTAATAAAAAATATTATGTCTGCAAATCATATCCCTATATATATATATATATATATATATATATATATATATATATATATATATATATATATATATATATATATATATATATATATA
>PNEQ01028620.1:0-19348 GCA_003012365.1 Medauroidea extradentata | reverse complement strand
AAATCGTTGGTTAAAGTGTCTAAATTTGCTACTGAAATTACATAACAAAAATTTATGAAAAAATGCATTTACATTAGCATGTAAAATGCATTAGTAAACTGTTTCAAACAACTGTTTTTAAAAACCGAATGTGACACGCAATTTCTCGTACTTTAATCTAGCAAGTGAATGCAGTAATTAGTAAAAATTTTTATTCTGAATCTTGCTGTAATGGCTGCAAAATTAGTATGCAAAGTTCGTTTAAAGTGTCAAAACATATATTAAAAATTTTTTTCTAAAAAAAAATATGTTTCTCCAATACTTGTAATTTATGTCTACTACAAAATACATAATTTCAAGTTCATTTTAATATTATTTATTTAGGGAATAATCCCCCTTTAACAATAATTAAAATAGGCTAATTCATACAAGAATTATTACAATTATTTTTCGTGTTGCCTTTAATTTGGTTCTGTACTATCAGATCATAAAGCCGTACAGGCCTAGTTTAAGTTTCCAGTTGTAGACTGTTAAACAAACTTACTTTTTGTGGTAGGCCTACCTTTGAAATATCAGTGTTAGCCTATTATAGTCATGTGACTATTGTAGGCTATGTAGCAAAAATTTGCGCTCTCACAACCTTAACGGAAATAATAAATCAATAAAAAGCGTAAGTAATAAACAAACATGGGCAGGCCAAATTGCCCAGATGAGGTTTAAATATTTTGTTGATTAATTAACACATGTCATCAAACCAGTACACTTTAATGACCGGGAAATATATAGACGTACGTCTTCTGGCCGTTTCTTTTGGTAATATGTAGGCCTAAATTTATGCAGCTGACAGTAAGCACAAAATCTCACGTGGACTTTATATTATATTAACCACTTACTTGCTTAAAACAAAAAAACACGGACTTTTTTTACAAATAGAATTTATTGAGCCGGCGCCTTGAAAAAGCATGTTCACATAGAAGAATACAACAAGAACCGTAGGTGTTTACCCACAAATTGTGTTAAAATAAAAGTCAGGTAATATTTTTAAATTTTTATGTAGCACTTTTGTCTGGACGCGGATTACGTACTTCTTATTTAGCGAATGTTTTTGTAGACATGCCAGCTGAAGTTCCTGTCTTCCGAATCACGTCTTAATATTCCGTTGTCGTTAGCGATTACAAGCCGCGTATTTTAATCCTTGAATTGCATTATATTACAATTACATACATGCACAAAATATGAAACACCGTACAAGCATCTCAAACGAACACGAACACACGATAAGCTCAAACACTCGCAACGCAAATGGCCGCTCTTTGTTTTGGTTGCCGGAAGTCATAATATCCCATTGGCGATTACAGGCTGGGTTTTATAATCCACACATTACAATACATTGCATATATGCACAGAATAATAAAGTAAACACATTATAAGAATCTCAAACACACGCGAACGCGGTAACGTTTCACACTCGCAAATGGCCGTGCTTTGTATTGTTTTGGTTACAGGTCGACTGATAATGGTGCGGTTGTTTGTAAATTAGTTATAAAATTGCGCGATTTGAATATAATAAAATCGTTAACTGACTAATGCTGGATACGAAGCCGTGTTATTATATTACGTTTCCTCCAAAATGCGTACTTATTTTTCACGTATAATACACACTACTTTCAGTGTCGGCGATGGAAGGTAACCGATTTGTTGATCAGGGCTGCCACTACTACTTCATCAGGTCATACGGTCACGTCCTGTTGTTTTAAATGGTTGCCACGTGTCTGGCACGTGTTAAAAATATTGGTAGCATCGGCTGTCAAAATACGGAATTCTTACATGGGATGGACAATATCTTTTTATTACACTTACATCTGGTCAATGTTCTGTAGTACAACATTAATAACAATGATGTGTTTCAGGGTAACAAGCCAAAATAAGACCTTGTACCCCATTTGAACAATGATGGGTCAGTGATATTAACAAACTAAATTTCTGAGAATGAAGAACAGTCATTGTCGATACAGTGCTCAGAGCGTCGTTGTTTAATATGTAGGCCTAGTATTTTTTGATATATTAATTATTTTGTAATTTGCAAATCTATTTTCAGGGTAGCATTACTCCCACAATATGAGCTTTTGGGGCAAATTAAAATACACATTTTACTTATAGTTTATTGTGGGCAATCACCACGCAAAATTAACACATTCCGCATCCTGGCTCATTATGTGTGTATGTATATGTATATACACACACTCTCTCTCTCTTTCTCTCTCTCTTTCAAAAAATTCATAATTTTATAAAATATTATAATGTACGAAATTCTCACATTTACTTTTAACAATATTTCTTTGGGAATACCTTAAGAATGTGATTTAAAAGGGCTCAAATGTCAAATCTTTAAAAATTGAGAGATACTAGGCTTTGCAATTAAAGTAAAGAATTATCTCTCTTCCTATGGTTAAGAGGACGAGGTACATAATTCAACACTAAAAGCATTAATCTATAACTGTAGGTTTCCTGAAGCCAATTTGCGAAAATTAATCAGTAGCAATCCTAGACAATACTTTTAGCCAACGTGTTACAAACTTCTGAGGCACAATCTCTGACACCGGAACTTTGCGCATTTAACTGCGGTGCAAGAGATCATGCGTAACGAATTAGTAAATTTGGATACGTATTTACTCATAAAGTTGGCAAATATCATTATCTAGGATTGTCATTGAGTATTTTATCCATATTGCCTTCGAAAAAAGTGTTGAAATCAATTGATGGTTTCAGAGTTTATTTATCTACCACGCCCTCTTAAGGCCATGTAAATACTTTCTCATGTTTAACTTAGTACAACTTTCTGGCTGCCTTCTTCCCCAATTCTTCTAATGAATTATATGAACCAATATGAGCACAGCAAGTAGTCCATACCAAAACACAGCAGCAAAGATATGTTACTTGAAATTAGTTAAAGAAACAGCTACTAAAATAAAACAAGTTCACCTTGCTTGCAACGGCTCCTTTTGTACGAACACATATAGAACTAGCAAGTCTTTTCGGTCTCTGACTTTCATTAGGGTTACAGTCCCTTGATTTTCCTTGGTCACATCTTGCCTTTGACTGATAACATTCTCAAACCGTCTAAATTCTACATCGCCTTCATCCGACTCTCTATCACTCATTGTTTGATGTTCTGGCTGCTCATTGGTAATTTTTCTGAGCCAGCCTGTCCATCACAACCTAAGACTGTCTGTTGATAGGGGGCAGGTATGAGGAATCACTTGTTCCTCCTGTAGCATCCCCTACCTGTGTCCATAACATATGATCTGGGTTATGGGCCTACCTGCATAATTTTGTCATACTTTCTCATATCCGTTACCCATACTGCAACTCCATTTTCCAGGTTTCCCAGATTATTTACAGTGGGCCTTTTATCATACAGCCTTGCCTCTTTTTGAGCAATACTTTCTTCTTTTGTTTGCACCTCCTGAGGATTGATATGTGCATTTAATTTGGATGGTAGCAAAGGAAGTGTGGAACTAAGTCTCCTATTCTTAAAAAGTTCTGCTGGTCTAAACAGATTCTGAAAATGGGTACTGCGGTAGGCTAGAAGAGCTGATGCCATTTCCTCATTTTTTCGACAGTTGTTTAGCTACCTTTACTGCTGCTTCTACCCCTCCATTGGATTAATAATAATGCGGAGAAGATGTCACTACTGTGAAATTATATTCCTCAGCAAATTTCCAGAAGCGAGAGGATAAGAACTGAGAACCACTGTCTGCTCTGAGCAGTTCAGGAATATCAAACTGTGCAGACTTCTTTCAATTTCTGTATGACTACGTCATCTGACAAGGAAGGTATGGAAAATATTTCAAAGAATCTGGAATAATACATAATCACTGATGACAAGGTGCCAAGTTTTGCGTTTGAAGAAATCAAACCCTATTTTCTCCAAAGATCGGGATGGAAATGTTTCTTGTAAGTATGGTCCTCTATGATTTCCCCTATCTTCCACACACTATGGACAGTTCCGAATGACATTTTCAAGTAAAAATGAGAGCCCTACCCACCAAACTGAAAGTTTTGCCCGTTCTCTGCACTTTATTATGCCCTGGTGCCCTGCATGTATGAACTCTACGCATTTCAATTGAAGACAGGTAGGTATGATAAGCCTAGTTCCTTTTAGCAAGAGACCTTCCACAAATGTAATTTCTAATTTCCTGTTTGTTTTGATAATACTGCTGCAAGTTCTCTGGTATCTCCTTCTTTTGAGGCCAACCACCCACAAAAAATTCCTTGAATTTTCTATATTTAGGATCCTGTCCCTGTTCTGTCTTTATTAAAGAGAAAAATGTATCTGTGATAGGGTATGTTGTCACGATTTTATGCACAAATGCCCCTGTTTCTTGAGAAAGTTCTAGATCCCCCCCCCCCTGAAAACATTTGTCGACGGATTTCTAGACAATGCACCTACCACCTCCAGTTCCTTCCCTTGGGACATACTGCACTCACTGCACCGTATAGTCATACCACATCAGTCGTATTCTGAATCTTTGAAGACGGGGGGGTTAACTCATCAGTGATTTGCTATGCAAAATCTGTAAAAATGGTTTGTGATCTGTTTCGAAGATGACATGCAACCCTAGAATGTACTGCTGGATTTTTCGAGCACCCCAAGCTAGCACTTAAGTCTCTCTTTCAATTTGAGAGTAGCATTTTTCCTCTGAAGTCTATGATCTAGAACCATATACAACAATTTGTCATACTCCATTTTTCTGCTGCATAATGCAATACCCTAGTAACCCAAAATAGCTTGCATCTGCACTTAGTATTGTTTGATGTTCTGGGTTAAAGTATGCCAGGGTAGGTGTCTCTGAAAGGAGTCTCTTGATGTCAACAAAGGCCTTAGCTTGAGCTGTTCCCGAAAATATTCAACACCTTTTTTAAGGAGGGAGAACAATGGTTCCAAACTTTTGAGCTTTTCCGGGAAGAAACTGCGACAAAAAATTACCAACCCTAAAAACTGTTGCAGTTCGCTAGTTGTTGTGGGTTAAGAAAATACTACTAATACCTCTACTCGTTCTGAATTCACTGATATACCTTCTGAATTAAAATATATCCCAAGAATTTGACTGAGGTTACTCCACATACACTTTTCTTTTTGTTTATGGTGATTCCTTCTCTTTCCATCCGTTGTAAAATCTGTCTTACGACTGCATCATGTTCCACTATGCTGCCTGGATACACAAGAAGTCGTCAGCATGAAAAATATTGCCTGTGGCTTTCCTTTTCTAGCTCAACTTGGTAGAAGCCTGAATTTGCGTCCAATTTTGAAAAATATTTAACATCTTGAAGCATGGCTAGTTTGGTTTCTACACTGGAAATGGGAAAATATGGCCTACACACATTCTTATTTAACTCTGTGTAATCCTCACAAAGTATGACTGTATCTCCTTTTGGAACCACTACAATTGGAGCTACCCATTCAGTTGGTTCCGTAATTGGCTCAATGATATCTAAAGTTATCAGCTGATTCAATTCAACTTTTAATTTCCCCAATATAGGTATGGAAATATAAAACTCTCAACTTCTGTAAACAACTTTGTCCCAAAATTGGAGTCTGTAGGCCAAAAATTGCAAACACTTTTGATTTATTTGTGTTGCCTTTTGCTTGCAAAGTTAACTCTAAAAACCCATCAACCTTTAACCTATATCCATCAGGACCAGAAATATGTTCTTCTGTCCTATTTACCTGTTTCAAAATACGCCCTAACACTAAAGAGGTAGGAACACAAGTAATGTCTGCCCAGTGTCTATTGAAAAGTCAAAGTGCCTATCAAATTCTACCACTTTGACCTTGGTGGTCCACTTGCTGTTCACAGAACTCAGCCACAGTCCTCCTATAAAAATGTATTATCCTGTCTGTTACTTCCACTAGCCTTATCTGTTCATTTCCTGTCACTGCGAAAATTTTTCCCTGACTATACTTAGGCCCAACTTTAAACACAGATGCCCACTGTCCCAACTTACTACAACTAAAGCACTTTACATTGCAAGTCGGGCATTTCATCCTCTCATGCACAGCTATTCCACAGAAATGACATTGTGCCTCATTTGAAAATTTCCACCGTGACGTATCTGAGTATGTTGAACCAGTTTGCTGAGAAGTCTGTTAACCTCACCGCCACTGCTGGGCTGCAGAAGCACAGATGACTGTTGTGCCAGTAGTTCCGCCTGCTTCGCTGCTAAAACCGCTTCTTCCAATGTCAGCGTTGTCCGTAGCTGCAGCTGCTCGCTTGTCTTCTTGTCTGCTATGCTGACACTCAATCTTTCCTGAATAGGTTCGTTCTTCAGGTCCTTTAATCGCAACTAGCCTCCAGGGTATGCAGAGCCATTACAAATTCCCCGACTGCTTCACTTGGTAGCTGCACATAAGAATTGAATATTTATCTCTCGAAAATTATATTGGTCCTTGGTGTAAAATATTCCCAGAACACCTTTAAAGATAGCTCAAGTGTCGCTGGTTCCGGTGCAAACTGTGTCCAAATTTCCTCTGCTCTGTCACCCAAAACATATAGAAGAATATTTACCGTTTCTGCTTGAGGTTTAGAACCATGCCCAGACACTGACATACAGCGCAAAAACCACTTTTCCCATGATGGAGGATTTCCGAATTCCATCGGTTGCAGAGGCTTGAGATTACTCACACCGCCCGTCGTGCTCGTGCGTGATTTCTTTTCGTCCGTCATTACTGTGTTCTAGGACTGTAAACTCCCAAAAATAATCAACCCAACATTCGCTCGTTTTACCACTGCCACCACATACAATTAGTAGCAATACAGACAGTAATAACACTCAAGCGATTCAGCCGTTGCTCCGAGTCCGAGAACATGCCATGCTCAGACTTGCCAACCTTGCCAACCTCATAACCTGATGACACAAAATCTGAATTTACAACTTGTATGACATCTGTGATAACTTTCAAGAATGCATCCATGAATTTGTGACCCCAAAAAAACTAACAGTAACGTTAAAAGCATAACAATTTGCTCGTTTTCTAAAACCTCATAACCAGGCCAGGCATTGAATACAGTACATAGATTTATGGCAAATAATGACTCCGCAGTTTATGTTCCTGCTAACTGAAAGAACAACTTTATTTTCATATACAGTAATTATATCTAATAGCTAGTAGGTTTGGTGAAAATATTTTTGCACCATTTAGTTTCAATGCCTTACTATGCATATCTGAATTTTGGTTCATGGTTATTGGTAGCATGTCCTTGTGTAGAGGCATAATTTATTTGTCTCTGCTTATCATTACTGCACCACACAACTGTGATTAAGAGGAGTCCTCGACTGGCGCACGGACGGCGTTGCAGCGTGTCACGCGCATACATTTTTACGCGAAACCGCTTAAGTTATTCATATTGTGTTTACCTACGAAAAGAACACACACTTGAAACCATGCTTATATTTTTTCAAAAATGCAGCACGCTTGCTAGAAACATGATATTCAGGCCTCTCAAAATGGCTAAAAACGGGTTTTTTTAGACTGTTGTAACTCCGAAAATATTACCTGAATTCGTAAAGTGCAAAACGAGAAGCATGCGTTGGTCTTTACTGCAAACTATTCAAAAATAAAATATTGGGGCCACCGCTTTAAGTCCCATAGTAAAAAGACTACAACGGAAACCTAGCACGCCAGTTTGGCGCGCTGCGAATAGAGGCGATATGCTTCTCGTCAAGCGTGGGACACTGGCTCTTATCGCTACGCTGTTACCACGCGTCAAAGGTGGAAATTCGACACCGCAAAGGACTCCTCTTAACAGATACAACTCCAAGATGATAAGAGTTAACATCCAATAATTTATCAAGAAGCAGTGGTGTAGGTGTAAGTAAGTCATTGAAACAAGTTGTTACAAAAATCTTTTCGCTAAAACTGCCTGTCCTTATAAATAAAAAAGTAAAAAACAACTTTATGAGTCAACATACACTTCAAAACTTTGAATGCATCTCATTTTATGATCAGATGATGTATTTACATACTGTATAACTGTTAGCAAGCAAATTATTGTTGTACCAATAAAATCTGAAGTTTGGTTGTAATTTTTATTGGTATATTCTTCTTAGACGAAAACAATCTTGGCTGCATGAAGTGATATAACCAAACCACACACAAATTAATGTCATACATAGTACAAAATCCACCAATCTATGCCCCTGCCAGAAAACAAGTCCAATAAAGCTTTGAAGAAGTATCAGGCCATCTTACAAACAAACAAATAACATCTGAGTCTTGTATATGTGTACACTGTGCGAGTTTGACTTTAAACAACTACAAGGACACCTCTACTGTGATAAGTTAAAATTTCAAGTTCAATGCTACACAAGTTACCTGTTAACAGTTTTTTCTTTTATACCTAGTCGACAGTTAGGTCATTAGAGAAGGTACACAACACAACTCACACACGAGAAAGGGACTGAGAGAACCATTAGCGAGAAATAATCCCAGCATTTGCTTGGAGCAACATAGGAAAATAGAAAAACTTGTCAGGAAGGCCGGACTGGGGATTGAACCCGAATCCTCCCAAATTTGAGTTCAATATGATACCATTATGATACCTTATTAGATGACAACCTTGAGTTTGGTGCATAGGGAAGACAAATTAACTGGTTGGCCATATTTAATTTAATATTTATTGTTACGTACCAGTCAGTAAATTCTCCATGTATAAAAGAGAACACTGACTGACTGACTAAATGAATGAACGAATGAATGAATAAATGAATGAATGAATGAATGAATAAATGAATGAATGAATGACTGACAGACTAACATATCAAACTGAAGCCCAAATTGCTGGACCTATAAATGTGAACTTTATTGTGTGGGTTTCCTTTAGGTCGTAGACAAGCACTAAGAAGGAATTTTTCGAAATTCGTCCCCTAAGAGAGTGAAAAGGTGTGAAATGTGTTTTATAATATTTATCTACACAGCTCGAACCTGACAGCCTATCGTTGTGTCTTTTACTTCAATTGGTCAATCATATTGTGCCGTTTTAACAACAACAACTCCCAAAGGCCGGCGGCCTATACTATCCAATTCCCCAAAAGACTTACTAGAGGTACACTGAACAAATTCAGAAGGTCTGACAAGACTCTACCAAGGTGACTTAACAAACGCTTAAAGCAGGTTAGTGAACAAACGAACATTCTCGAGCAAAGAAAGGAAACACTTTTCTAGTTTAAAAAATGTTAGTATTACCACTTCAATTTCACTGAACATACATTTCGCAACATAATTCTTACACAAATTCACAAAGGCTGTAATATAAGACAAATTCCGGTAATTAGCACATCATCTTTTCAGTTCATTAAGATGTTTACAAATATTCCACTCTTTTAAGTAAGTGCATTACAAGTCAAATCACAGTCTTTCCCTTTTAACTATTAAATGACCCACTCTCAACAAGCGTTCGCAGCGCAATTACACCTCTCATCGGATACTCTTACAGTCATTAGGAACTATAGCGGTAGCCCATCGCTAATATCACCCACTGAATTCCACCTTCATGCCTCGGTGCATTCAAAAGACCTTCCAGCGAGATATCCTAAGCACCTTTATACAGGCAAACGAATATCCAGGAATACTCTTTACTCTGGTTACTCCGAAATGCAATGTGGCGAAGACCAGGAAATTATAGTCCGCGGTGACAGGGCATACTACCCAAGAATCCAATGGGCCCAAACACACAGCTGCCTACTCACCAAGCAACGAGGGGAACACATCCACCTGATACTCAGCTAAGCCAGTCAACCAACTGGGCATATGAAGGCCTATGTTGCCAAACACTCTGACAAACCCTTGACGAAAACGTCCGCTTGCATCAACACTCTTAAGCTCCACTCGGAGCGGTGGATCATGCTGGCTCGAAGTTCGACATGAGAGTGCAGTCCCCCCGGCACGTGCCGCCACACCGCAGCTTGCTCCTCCCTCCCCCATCTCCTATTTACAGTGCCCCTGCCGCCAGCCGGCGGAACTACACACCCCTCACCCCCCCAGGCCCACCCCTCCATGGCCAGTGGAGTGGTACGTCCGGCGGGCAAGAGAAGGCTGTAGCACCGTCAACTGGGGCTCAACCTCTCAGAAAAACAGCCTAAGCCGACCACCAATCCAAACACAATAAAAGGCATTTAATGCCATAACCAAGAGAAAAGATCCTGACCCAGGACAAGGGTACAAAATCCATAAACAAATAACCCCAAACTCCATAAAAAATAAGGGAGACCGCTCAGTACAAAAGCATATTAGTTAATTTAAGGGTTTTTTTTAATTCAATTTTTAAGGAGGTGAAAGGACTTGCGTGTTTTCGATTAATTATTGATATCTATTGAACCGTACAGGATACAGAGTTACATTTTACTTCAAAATGATGCTGATGTGAATACCCAAACAGTAGTTTTTTCAATTTTTCAAAATTTTATTTCCAAAGAGTAAAAAGGGGGAAATTTTGTTTCTTATTAATCGCCTGTACAGCTTGAAATCAACGGGCTATCGTCATGATTTTTACTTGAATTAGGTACGTATACAAACTTATAACATAGGACGTCAAGGCATTTTAAAAGTCTTTAATTAAGAAGGTGAAAAGACATAAAATGTTTTTTTCAAATATTTTTCCATAACTATTAAACCAGTTGAGATATTGAAGTGTTATTTGCTTCAGAATGATGTTTACAAAAAGACCAAAAATATATTCCAGGATATTTTCCAAATTCGACTCTAAAGATATAAAAAAAATCAAATATGTTATGCATTTTATTAGCAGTGCGCCCACAGCTTTGCTCGCTTGTATTACTCAGAGCAGATACCTCTTTGTACACCAGATAGGTAGTTCAGTTATCAAGCGTTAGAGTGACAAATCTGCTAGTTGAGTTAACTCTGTGGTAGGATAAGCAGTTATAGCTGTCCACACGAATAGCAGTCTTAAGTTTGCCCCTGCCACTAACAGCGACTTCCCCTGGGCCTTATTTATAGTCACAGCAAAGTAGACGTTGTGGGGTAATTACAGACAGTTAAATATAAATATAAGAGGTTAACAGGATGAAATACGCAGTTTACTTGGTATTAAGACTAATTTCCCTCAAGAACAACAATTGGTGATGGTGCCCTCAATAACATTTTTTTTTCAAATCCTTCACATGACGTTAAGTGGCATTAAGAAATTTTGGCGGGATAATAGTTCGCTGAAATATAAACGTATTTGGGGCCTCAACCTTGAGGTTAGTGAGATGGTATATGTGGGCTGATGTTATTGAGGAACTTTAGTAGATAGTGGACTGCATACTCCATTTTCATTACTTTTGAACGACTTCATCCAAATTACATTAATTTCATCTGCCTTGCAGTATTTTTTGTGTCAGACTTGCACGTTTGCTTAGCCATTAAAAGGAATTTCAGCCCAGAACCTTCTGAACAATAGATCGGAGCTACAAACAACTGCACCACATAACGTCGAAAATATTCGTGAAAACTACTTTTAAAAATGAAATATTAATTTTCTGGACTCATAGCGGTCGTATAACAACGCGTCTCGACAGAGCAGTAGAATGAACATCCTGTATAACTTATTTCTCGCTGGATGTACTTGCCTTTCGGATAGTCTACCTTGAAAGTTCATAAACAAAGTTTTCTATTTAAGTTATCTAATAAAATAAAAATACTTGAATTATTTTTTAGGTACTTACGTAACCATCATTCTGACGCAAATACCTCCTCAATATCTCTACTGATTAGATAAGTATCATCGGATTGATAGAAAACAAATGTTATGCCTTTTTAACCCCTTTAGATGTCAAATTTTGAAAAATCTTAGTTTCACACCTTAAAAATTGGTTCAAGTATCCACTATGGTAGCTCATTCAGTCAAAGCAAAGTTCATCATTCATAAGAAATCACGCTCGTGTACAGTACTGAGAGTTCGAATTTCGAAAAATCTTAAAACTCTTATTGCGGCCACTTACCTTATCATTATCTTGAATAAAAAATAATCTGAACATCTCGAAGGGTTTGATGTATATCGAAGACTTATATAAAACACATCAAGGTCTTTTCACCTCCTAAAAGAGACTGAATTTTGAAATACCCTTGTATTACATTTTAGACTACTTAACTGGTGTCTCTTGGACGTGAAAAACACGCTTGTAGGGTTCAAGATATATTTACGATTAATTTAAAACACGTTTCATCACTTTTCACCCCTTTTCACCTCCTTAGGTGGGGAATTCCGAAAATTCTTGAAATTACTTTTCAGGTATTTTCATAAGCATCAACCTTAAACAAAAATCATGTCGCTATATAAAAATCAGTTGGATCAACATATATTGTTTGGGAATCGAACACATTTTAACCTTTTCTACCTCTTTGGGGCCGAATTCGGAAAATATATCTTGATGGTATTTGGGATATTTATAAAAGCATCAATCTAAAGCAAAGAGCACTACGATATCATGATTTGTTCGATAGATATGGAGAAATAATCGAAAACACATTTCACGTTATTTAATGAATTACAAAACGTCTTGGAGTCCTATCAAGGACATTTGTATACGTAACCAATTGAAGTAAATATCAATAGTTAATCAGGAACATATTTAAGGTCTTTTCATCCCCTTAAATGTTGAATTTTGAAACATCCTTCAATTACCTAATACTGTATGCATTTTTATGTGTGTCCTATTAAAGTAAAAATCACGATGATAGGTTGCCTGATTCGAGCTCTATCTATGTTGCTTTAGGATCACATTCCACCCCTTTTCACCTCCTTAGAGGTCGAATTTCAAAAAATCCCTTCTTAATGCTCGTCTGAAACATGACGGGAACCCACACAAACAAATTTCACAATTCTAGGTACAGTGGTTTGGGCTGCAGTTTTGATATGTCAGTCAGTCAGTAGTCAGTGTTCTCTTTTTTAAGATTGATATATCAATCTCACTGAATTCTTAGATACTGACGTGATTTTTGCTTAAGATTAATGCTTACTTAAATACTTGAAATGCAGTTAATTGATTTATTTAAATTTTGACACCTAACTAGGTGAAAAGTTATGAAATGGGGTGAAAATTGTTTCTAATTAATTTAATTGTCTATATATTTTAAAATCAACACGCTACCATCATAGTTTCCACTTAAATTTAACGCCCATACAATAGCCTCAACTGTTTATAAAGATTTTTTTTGACAAAACATGGAATGTGGTTTAGGTAAATCCATGAGGTCTATCGAACCAGTCCAGATATAGTTACTTTTCGTTTTATGATGATAAATACGTAAATGTCCGTAAACAGATTTCAGAACTTTTCTAAATCACAACTCTTAGAGTTATGAAGAAAGGAAAAATGATTTTTAGTGAATCATCAATCACACTTTGACTCAATGGGTTGTCGTCATGTTTTTCACCTTAATTGGATACTTACACAAATTTTAACACATGATGGTAAGATTTTGCAAAGTTCGATAACTAAAAAGGTGACACAGCACAAAATTTATTTTCATTCCCCCACAATATCTACCCAACCCCAGTTGAGATAATGAGATATTTTTGCTTCAGAATGATGCTTACATAAATACTAAAAATAATTAACTCAGTTTTTAATGCGAGAAAATAACTCTCAAATCCCCTATTTGGATGGGGGTGTAGTCTTTGTAAAACACTCAAAACAGATGATCCAAAACCACAAGTAAAACATTAGATAAGTAACTTATAGGAAAGTTAACATTCTGCCGCTATAACATTACATATGGTTGTATAACCTCTAAATTCCCAGTTACTGAATATTTTATTTATTTTTAATTAACTTTAGACGGTACATATTGAGGACACTGTCATCAATATCACGCTAGATGGAAACGAGTCATCGCACCACATATACTACTTATACCATTCAAATACTCTTTCATATTCAAGGTTTGTTTTGCTATGACTATAAATAAAGCCCGGAACAGTTGTTAAGATTGACCAGTATAAATTAAGGACAGTATTTCACACGGCAGCTATAGCTACGTAGCCAGCTGCAGAGTAAGCTCAACCTGCAGCTAGTTTATCCTAACACTTGATGGTTATCCTAAACCTTGATGGATGAACTACTTATCTGGGATACAAAGAGGCCTTTCAACTATTGGAGTAAATACTACAGTAATTCATGTGGGCAATGCCGCAGGCAGACTGCTAGCTTATGTCATAAAAATGATTGTTTGACTTCTATGCGGTTCTATACCAGTCTTCTAACTGCTATGACAGGGCATAGACAATGTCTCTTTCTGGGAGGGATTCATCTCACTTGCAAGTATACTTATGTTAGACATAAGCAAGTACCTACTAATTTGAAGGCAATGTTTAACTGCTTTAAAAATGAATTTAAAATCCAAGATATACCACGTTAATGTACGTAATAAGAGATTTATGCTAAAAATACAAAATATGTACTGAAACCATTTTGAATTAGTTATTTTTTTACTTGCCTGTCCTGTTGTGTTCCGCAAGGAAGTTTTTGTTCTCAAGGAGCAACCTACCTCACAGCTCTAATGGGAGCAAGGATTAGGCTACAAGACCCTTGTACGAAAATGATTTTCTGCATTGATAAAAGGAAAATATTGCTGAAGAAATAAAAAATGTGGGAAAAAAATGCACAAATGGACATTTTGTAGTGTTTTTTGGGAATAAGTGTATTTATTTGTTTAAATATTTTTAGGATATTGTAGAAGGTCCATAAGATCCTTAAGCAATATTGGACACAGAGACAAAAAAAGTCGTAAATATCATATATGTAGTTTCAAAAGTGACTCAGTCTACGAATATTATTTAATATGTTCCCTGTTATTGTTTCTGCCAATGCTATGATATAAGCACAGAAAACACTGTTAAGGTTGTTCTAGAGGGTAAAATGTTAAATTCAATATTTGTACGAAATAGCGTTAATTGTATAGATGTTATTTGTGACTACCTTGTCCCTTTATAAAAAAAATTTACCTTGTATAGTACTCGCACAATGACACGTTACGAGACCTTACGCCCTATGAAAACCAATGGACAAACTAAAATAAAATAATTTGCATTTAAATTAGATGTCACAGGATAGAGCTTAGACGTTAAGAAAGTACAAAAAATATATATCTTTGCTACTTTAAAAAAATTATTGCTTTGCGTTTTTATAGCTTTTAAGCTCAACCTTGTGACATCTAATTTTAGTGTAAATTATTTCATTTCTGTACGTCCATTGGTTTTCACAAATTCGTGACATGCAAATTTTAACTTTGATGTTATTTTGCGAATACTATACAAGTTAAATTTTTTTTAGGCCTATATGAAGATAAGGTACTGTAGTTAAAAATAATGTCTACAAAACTAACACTATTTATTACAAATATAAAATTTAATATTTTACCTTCTTGAAAAAAATTAAGGAAGTTTGCTTGGATGGTGGTTGAGCTACGCTGCTGTGGGTTATAAATACGAGCTTATTTAGAGAATTATCATAACATTTTTCAACGTCAAAACAAAATGTATATTGTAATTACTATTTCTGAAGCCTTCAACATGGCAAAGAACAGCTTTTTCGCACAATCATATCTCAAAACCTACTACTCAAATTGATACAAATTTAAATTTAGATCCAGCAATGTACACTGGTTCACACTTCCCAGCAATAAAATAACAGGATCATTGCTTATAGTCCCGAAGTTGCAGCGGTAAAATGGAAACACTGCACCCCTGTTTAGCACCTTGCACATACGGGCAGTGACACTAGGCGTGCACATTTCAGTAGCTCTTTATACTTCCTCGTGTCTAAGTCCCTAACGCACAAAGCAGCTCCAGGCACGTGGTGCCCTAACCATTCTTAATCTCCACACTGCATGAACTTATCACTAGAGCAGGTGAAAATTCACGAAAATATTGGAGTCAGTATAGTTTACAGAACACTGCAGTGATTCTTATTGTTTAGTCAATGGTGGGATGTGTTTTTCTTTAACATATTTTAAGCAGAATTTTTATGAAACAAGAAAAATATAAAACCTGCACAAGAAGGTGACCTAAAAATTGCAAACAAAATATCACGTGAAAATTTCTCGCACAACTTACATCTGAAAAGAGATGAGAAATTAGATCACATTTTAATTTTCAGTGCGAGCTTCCACAATTTGCAAATAAATATCAGTGTGAAATGTTTTTGAATACCATTATTTTAATATTTTAGCCAGTTAACATGTGAGGTTTTGTACTAGCCTATGTGCAGTGAAAAATCTACTTAAAATGTTTGAAGTTTCTTGTTGGCCCACTGAAATGGGATAAACATATTCTTAAACAAATGATAGCCTACAGCTGAAGAAATGTAATTTAACATAGTGTTGAAAGATGTGATTCTAAGGGCTGGAAGCTATGTCGAAACGCCTTTTGGGCTAGCCCATGATTGAGAAGCCGGACAGCCTCATAAGGAATTCCGACGAAGTATGTCATAGAGACCTGTTTCAACTGCGCATTAACCTTATGAGGCCGGCCTATGTGGCTCGAGTCACGTCTGAAGCATGATGTAATGTATATTTTTAGACCCTGTAATTCGGTGAATCTCCAGAGTTTGGCCGAAGTATATAAGGCCCGAATCTACAGATTTGGTCGTGCTATAAGAAGGTGCTATGCTTGTGGAGAGAGACTGAAGACATATTGGTGATATCAGAGTCTACTGCGAGGCTGCAGGCACATACCTTTGGAGCAGTATTGGGTGAAACAAGAGGGCTGCTGCTGCGGGTTGGCAGACAACAAGGAGGTACATGACGGAAGTCAAACCGAAGATCTCAAGAGCGAAGACAGTGGTGCACTCGGGGTGCTGCACAGCACATAGTGAACCATCCCCACTTCGGACTAATAAGGTTGTACATTGTCACTATTTGAGAGACTGTTAATTGAATATATGACTGACCTTTTATTGTGATTTGTTGTAGTCGTCAATTATTTAATGGCAAACATTTTTGTTCTTTAATTGTTCGAGTTAATTAACGTTTCTGTGGCACAGCAGTAATTGTGTGCATAATTAAGGGTGTTGTGAAAGTTATAGTTGATTGCTGCTTTGTGTATTTTTGTAAGCTTTGTGAGCAAGTAAATCCACAACTTAATTCAACTATTTTATTTCTAATTATAATATCTCTATCCTAAAGAGCTCACAACTGACTACATGTAAAAGTTTTTGCGGAACTTGTAACAATAGGAAACATTCAACTTTTTACGTTATTTTTCACCCTCTCTATTCTTATCACACACGTATAGACTATTAAGAAGTACAGAAAGTATGCTACTGTGGTTTTCTGCTCTACAGAACTATGCACAACACTGTATATTTGAACGTATTCTTCTCACTTTTTTCTTACTAACTGACCAGAAACCCACACATCACAAAAACAAATGTTCAACTGTGAGGAGCTCAGGAGCCAGGACTAGGAGGAAGTGACACTGGAGGGTGCGGTCGTTGGTCACAAAGGACGAGGGGGGTAGCGACTTTGTTGTCCTCATGAAACCAACATGCCGCTTCCCACCCTCAACACATATTTTGTAGCCTCGTGGTCTTGCAACATTGGTTTGGCAGACAGGCATGTATGCCAAATGAAGTACTATTTAGTTTGACACGTTACAGTTTTTATAATAATCTTAACTTAATTGGAACACAAAAATAATCATGCTCTTATGCTGGTGATGAGTGGAATATGGAAAATAGTATATGTAATTAACAGTTTAATTTAGTACATTTTTCAAGGCTATGGGACGGATTTGAACCACCTGATCCCCCCGTATCTACACCTCTGTGCTATGAAATTTCTGAAAAAAATTGGGTGGGGTAACGCAAAACTAGGTACAGGGACAGAACAGGATAGCCACAAAATTTAGTGAGCAAATAGACTTTTGTGAGTAGTTTGAATTACTTCTTAAGCAAGGTGGGCAAAACAGAGTAGAGGGGCAGAATGGGACACCCGAAAATCTTAGTAAAATAAAACTAGAAACTTTGGTGTGTCGTGTGTGTGTCAGCAAAGTTTTTAGCTTAAAAAAAACTTTTGGAGGGAGGTGAGTCAAAAATTGGGTGTAGAGGCAGAACACGATGTCTACAAAAATTTTAATTTAATGAAAAAAAATTGGCTTGTACCAAAACAAATTATAGTTCGGGGGAGGTGGGATGCAAAACGGGACACAGCAGCAGAACAGAATACCCAAAAAAATTTGTGGAACAATTCTCCTTTTCAAAATTTTGCTAAAACAAACATTACGACCCTTAACATTATTTTGCCCTATTAAGTTTTTTTAAAACTTTACTGTTTCAGAAATACTATCACATTAAATTGAAAACCCCGCAAACGTAGTTGCTGAAACCACCAGCTAACTGCAACATAATATTGCAAGCTGGCGCAACAAGTGTGCTGGACTCTCGTTTCGGAGGACCATGGTTCAATACCAGGTCTGACCAGGCTATCCTGATTTTGGTTTTCTATTTATTTTATTTTCTAGGGTTTATGTCTCATGAACAGCGTGATTCACAAAGTTGGTTACAGGTACATATTTTTTATGTTCCATCGAAACTAAATGAAATAACACCCATGCTTTACCCAGGACTTGAATCCAAAGTCTCTTACACTGCCAGCTAGCGTGTCACGGATTCCCAAGATGAGATCACTCCAGGCAAGTGCTGGGATAATTCCTTAACAAAGGCCATTGACAATCTCTTACACAATACCTACTTAAAGTGTTCATCTGTTAAGGGCTCGTGGCTGTTCAATGGGAATCCAAAACAAATAAAAATAAAAAATACTAAAAAAACTCTTGTCTTATTATAAAAGAATAATATATATTCATTACTTTGGTGTCTATTAACCACAACTTGCCTGAGTGCTTAGATGACTGGGACATCACAAAGATTTTCGCAACTTACCTACACAATAAAATGGCGGCAGTTTTATGGTCATGTGCATTGCACATTGCAAGTTACGTAAGTACACAAGCATGCACTTGTTAAGCAGCCAATCATACCCAAGTGACAAACTATTTCAGCCTGTCATTTATTCTGAACAACATGAATAAATATAAATAACTTCAAGTGAACTAGTCTTTCATACAACCTAATGTAGTGATGTAAAGGTTGGCTAACCTGTGAAGTGAGTAAACAATGTGAAGTTTTGGATGAAGGTCCATGTAACATGAAAGTAATGAGATAACCAGTGATTAAGGAGAGTAAATAAAGAAACGAAGTATAATACATGGCGCAGTCGCGATAGGATAAGTCATGAGTAGTATGTGAGAGCGCATAAGCAGTCGATTAATGTTTGCCATATTTATTTTTCGTACCGAATAGTGTG